>JAZEWU010000039.1:1077599-1098740 GCA_036362915.1 Geotria australis | reverse complement strand
TTCTTATGGCTGTTGCAGGTGGAAGTGCCCCCTAACGTGGTGCTTTTCTAGCTTGCACGTTTTGTACAATGTGCAGGTTTTATATACGCTAACGGCTTAACGAGATAGGTGCCTGAATCAGCGATTTTTGATTGGACTAAAACAGAGGGTGAATACAGTACAGGGATTGTGCTGAAGCAAAGCACTCCACCTCGGCACAAGCATCGTGGTGGAAGGATTTGCGTGTTTCAATGAACCCCAGAGCTACGTCACCCGGAATCTAGCACTCTTGCTAGGGTCTGCCTTGGTTAACAGGTCTGGGGGCATCCAAAGACGCTCCGACTAAAGGAGGTTGGCGTTAGGAAGGTCATCCAGCCGCACAGTTTTTCTCCAATACCCACTATTGCCGTTCAATTGGCCAACGTAGATCAACCTGGACAGCGGTTGTTTACACCGGCAACATCACAGCAACGTGTGCGTCTGACACCAAGATTCCCGGTAGAGTTGACGTTGGGAAAATTCGCTCACCGCTGGTTGGATCATTAGCTTCTCCCCGGGTGGGGATCCGGGCACTGACGGAGGGGAATCCATTGCCCCCTAACGTGTATGCACGCGGCCGTGACCCGAGTCTTTGTGCAGGCCGAAGTGATGTCGCCGATGGCACCACGTGGCTCGGAGAGCGCGGTAGTGACGTCCGTCACGCATACGCGACATCACGCTGGTGACGTCACACTTTCGGATCGATCCCACGCTTCCGAAATGGGCCCTGTTTTTCGATGAACCGGCCATCGGGAAAGCTGTCCCTTGGCTGGCGTGCGTGTACGCGCGTCGTACACGTTTTCCGCGTTGCGTTGTTACGTTGCGTGTGTGGCGTCGCGCTGACCCGTGCTGTGCGGGACAGCTGTCGCCGGCCGCCAGCAAACAATGGACCAACAAGCACGGGCAGGCCGAGTTCGGGGTCCTGAAAGTGACCGCGCCGTGGTGAGTTGCCCATTCCACGACTTTAAAATCTTCTCACTTGTCTCACTGCCAGAAAATGTAACACCTTGTATCTTTTTTACATTATCCGTACACTGGCAAAAACCTGCACAAAGACAGAGACAGCTTTCTTTATAGCCTAGTCTCAGTGTTAGCCAAGTGTTGCCGAAAGGCAAGCAGTTTTTTGTAAAAAGGTGGCCGTTTGGTGTTTTTCAGATCTTAACACTTGTCTCATTGCCAGAAAAGGTAAAACCCTGGATCTTTCTGTTTGTGTGTGGCGGCGCGCTCCAGCGGAGACTTCACACTGCAGCTTAACGCCTCCGTGGGGAAGCAAACGGTGGAGGGGCCCAAGATTCTGCTGTCGGTGTTGCCCGACCCTGACAAACCCGCGCAACTGCTTGTGGAATTCGACAACCTGGTGGAGCACACAGTGGGAGGCACCCTGACAGGCACGGTGACCGCACTCGCGCACCGTCGGGCCACCTTACCCCCTCGTGTGCCGTGTGTCGGCCTTCGTAGGTGCTCGCTAACGGCACTTAACCCTACAGCCTGTTAAGGCTATATGGGGGATCTTTGTGGTTATCCGTGAGGGATCCGTTCCAGAAACGGATCGCAGATTTCGCGAATAGCACCGTGACCCTCATACATGTAGCCATTGCCGGTCACCCTTTCAAATACTAGCCAGGCTTAACCCGACTTTAATTTCCAGGCTGCAACGAGATCGGGCCTGTTCATGGTGATTTTAATTTAACATTTTGCTCGCACTAAGCAAGGCAAATGCTCACTTTCATCAAACCGCCACCTCCAATCCGGCTGTCACAGCTTATCGAGCTGTCAACTGATTAATGACATAGAGAGGCGCCCATTTGCAACAAAGCCAGCGGTGGTGCGGGCCCGGCTTTTCCATTCGGCACGTCTTTGCCGTGTCGCCCGCTGGCCCATTCCGATTCTAATTTCTCGAGATTCTCCCATGCTGCTGCCAGCACAGCCCCTATAACAGGCGCTCCGTGGCGGCAGAACCGCGACGGATCGTTACGCCGGTGCCACCAGCGGTAATTAGGCACGAGCCAGCTGTGTTTGCACTGTCACCAAGGCATTAAAGTGACACACGTACTCGTGCAGACACGTCGGTGCATTGGCACACACACACACGTCCGTACACACGCCATAGCTAAATATGATACTTCAAAGGCACACATTTATCAGTTCCGTGTCAGGACGGAACTGTGTTTGAAGCCGCGCGTGACCTTAAACAATTCACGAGTCCGATTCAAATTGGAACACATTTTGCACGGGAGATTAAACTAATGGACACTTCCTGTGTGCTACGAGTTTCATTATCTCAAGTCCCAGGGCGTACTTAATTCTTGGCGTAAAAGTTAGATTTTGCGCTTTGCCTTGACTTGGACTGACTTGAGTGCAAATTTGACAGTACTGATTCAACAGCTGGACAAAGCAATTCACCCCCCCTCTGCAGATCTAAGGAGCGTGCAGGGCAGCCGTTGTGCAAGATAGACCCTTGAAGGATGTCACTCTCCTTACATGACGTGCGGCGAGTCTTTTTTGCTTAACCGGTTGTTATTATCCAGGGTTTTCAATTGTAATGAGACGATGATCTCAGCCCCATTACCAATTAATATACAACGAAACCCATAATGTTACACTAAGGATTTTAAAAGTAAAGAATAAACACGTCGCTGTGTCATAGAAGCGGTATCTTTGTGACACAGTGGCATCGTAAACCTGGCCGGCCTACTCAGCGGAAGAGCAAGCAGCTCACGTTCAGAAGATTGCAATTTAAAACCCTGGTTACCCATGATCCCTTTGTTTATATTAGTCCCACTTTTGGCGAGGGTGAACAGCGGTTGTCTAGCCCTTGGTCTCGCCACCACCGTAGGGATGCAAATTCTCCACTGCTAGCTGTACAAGGCTCTGAACAGTAGATGAGCACCGATGCCTCTGTACCCATTCGAGCATTTTGACCTTTGCTATCACAAACGTGGGCGGTATGGTGGCGCAGTGAGTAGTGCTGCCGTCTCACAGCAAGAAGGACCCAGGTTCAATCCCCAGCTCGGGTGCCTTTCTGTGTGGCGTTTGCATGTTCTCCCCGTATCGCGTCAGTTTTCTCCGGGTACTCCGGTTTCCTCCCTCAGTCCAAAAAGATATGCTGCTGCCTAGGTTACTTGGCCTAATAACTAAATTATTATTCCTGGTGTTCCATCCTGGATAAAGGCCTGCCTTGCGGCCTGTCTGCCGGGATAGGTTCTGGCTTCACCGCAACCTTATGCAGGATTAAGCGGGGCCTGATAACGTTAGCGCAAAACGGTGTGTGAGCGCGGCGTAGGGTGCGAAGGACGGATGGCCGCGTCTCTCCGTGGCGACGTTTCCTCCAAAACAAAAACAGCGGAAAAAAAAACCACAGCCACGAATATTTTAGTGCCGTCCGTGCGTGCGTTCCAGGAGGGTCTATTTCTGTTGTCGGCGTGCAGGCACGCGCGTGCACCGGCGCCGGTTAAAACCCGCTTGAATAGAGCCGTTGTCTGCGCCGCAGTTTATCTCCCTCGGAAGCGAGCGGGCAGTTATGCACGGTCTTATTTTGGCGGTGTTGGGGGAGAACGCATTCAGCAGGGCCATGGGATGGTGGTGGTGGCGGCGGTGATGGCAGCGATGTTATTACTTGTAGTGGTGGTTTAGGCTTGTGACGACGCGTCTCTTCGTCATGCAGCGGTGGCCTGTAATCCAGCACTGTGGGCGATTGGGGGATCGCAACAGATGTTGTGAAACTCTTGTCCCCTGTGTGTCGAGGTGCCATATACTCTGGTTCGCCAGAAGGCAGTAAGCGCCATCTGTTTCCAACTGTACGTGGAGGGAGTGTTTGTCGCCTCACGCTCGTGTGCTTTCTCTGGGTGCTTTGGTTTCCTCAACAACAACCGTCTTTCGCCACTGAGTGGCGGTGACGTCACCACGTCGCCTGTGCCAGGCCATATGCACCTTGAGGCCACGTGAAGTGTCGAAGGCTCGTCGACAGGAGGTCACAGGACAGACCCAGGTGTCATGGGCTGCCTGACTGAGATGACTGGCAGATACACCACCTGAGCTCCCTGCCGTGCCAACTTGCTGTGCTTTGGCCGCCCGGCGCTCGGCTCGCTGTTGTGAGCGTCGCTCCTCCGCCCTCCGTTGTTGCTGGAGGGCGACTGCCTCCAACTGCCCAGTAGCGTCCTTCACGAACCTCCTCCACAGAGGTCGATCTTGACACCGCCGGTACCAGTTTTCAGCAAGTCCACCCAGCTCCAGATCCTCCTGTGCCGCATCGGTCCATCTCTTCTCTCATCTCATCTCTTTACGATGGTTTCACATTGCAATACGTGTTCTGAAATGGATCAATGTGGTAAAGCGAGGGACCACTCTAACGCGAAGTGCCCGCTGCGGTGCCACTGCTCTCAGACGTCGGGGTGCAGGTGCTGGCCGAGGATGAGAAGCTGATGCAGAACGTGACAGCCAGCGACCTGAGCATGAGGATCTGGAAAGTAAAAGACAAAGTCTCCCCCAAGTCTTCCTCCAAGGTATGCGGGGTCACTGCCAGCTGGACGGCTCCGCGAGCCGTTATAATGCATTGTTGCGACCGTGTCCGCGCTCGTGCGGTTACATAACGGTCGTACGTAACGCTGCATATCGTGCCGGCCCTTGGTCAATCCCCCTGCCGGTTGAGAGGCTCCCCCTGACACCGTGCCGCTCGCGCGGATTGTTTGACCACCCTTCACCGCGCTGGTCAGTGCGGGCCCATGAAGATGGAGAGTGTGGCTGGGGGAGCGTGTAAGTACAGTACAACGATGGATGCTGCTGCTCAGCCCTCTACTATCCGTAGTGTAGCTGCACAGCCGGTGACCCGCTTGGTACTCGCCCTTCCGAGCACGATACAGGCAGACCTCGTTTAGCCCTGCCTCTTATAACGCCTTTCGTTATCTTCTTCTTCTTTGCGATTCTTCAAAGCACGATGGGCAGCTTCTGGACATCGTTGTCTTTCAGCTTGGCTTCGAAGTGTTTGGTAGAATTCGCAGGCAACACCAAGTATTACCTGACAGGGGTCGCGACGTGAACGCTTCTACCTTGACCCCCGTTTCGTTATAACGTTCTTCGTCCCCGAGGAAAATGTTTGCGTGAGAACACGTGGTACGCCGCTCCCACCGTGCGGTTTATCTGAACCGTTGTTTTCACTTCCGATATAGTTGTAATTCACACGTAGTATTAGCAATAATGTTATAGCACTGCTTCCTCTAGTGCTCCGCTTACTAGGAATGCATGCCCAGCGCTCTACGAGGTGTGCCCATACAGGCTCCAGCCCGTTGAATTTCCGAGATCTCATGAGCTCTGGAACTTTGCGGTTGATGTGGTTATAGCTCTGTTATTTATCCAGGAGGCTCGGTAAGTCTAACGAGTGTTTTTTTTAAGCAGGGTTTTACACCTTTATGAATGGTGCTCTCTTACATAGAGAAGCCCACTTTTCTCACCTATGTCACCATCACGCCGACCGTAATTCCCGCAAAGGGAATATATATTTTTCCACGTGACGACATCTTCCGGGCGGTGCCGTCCCCGTGAATTTTCCATACGCGCGCACGCACACGCATGTCGCCTCGTCCCTGCGTGTTTGTGTGGCGGTAAAGTCTGTTTGAACCTCCCTGTGCCCAACACGAGTTATCGGACATTCCAGAGCAGCCTTCGCGGCCCAGGCATTCTTGACGGTAAGCGGCTATAGTTGACGATCGCCCACTCTGCAAACAGATGCAAAGCTTTGAGTCGTCCGAATTAGCGCTGCCTGTTTGCTCGCCATCACCATCACTGCCCTGCTGCTTAGGTTTTACTGCCGCCTCCGATCTTTCTGCTCCGCCCCGCTCCACTGCCGTTAACTTTACCCACCTGCCTATGCTTTCCCATTCCCAATCGCCGACCCCCACGCATGCCTTATACTCGCCTAGTCCATTGCGGACTACCGCGTCACTCTCTACCAATACTGGTCCTCGAAAATGTGGAGGTTACAAAAATAAAATCTGTAAAAACAAATATTTTTTTTGTACGATAGGGAATAAATGATGCTGAGCTTGGCAATCCCACGCAGTCTCCAGTAGTGGGGAAGTAACCGTTAGCGGATATAAGAATATATATGGGAACATAGAAATACATTATAAAGAGGGCTTTTACTGCACCGCACTGCCCTGCGCTACCCACATGTTTTGGCCTCTTACACCTGTTTGTGGGGTTTGCCCATCAAATGGCGATCCAGGCTCAAACCCACTCAGCTTCAAATATCTGATAAGATGGCTCATTCTGAGTAATTTGATCTTTGGTGACTAAGTACAAGTTTTCCATCTATATATAATGCAGTAAATGGGGTGTCATTCCAGATAGTTTCAGTGTTCCTATAGGTTGGTCGGGTCACGTGACAACTCTGCAGAGGATCTATCCAATCAGCTGTAGGTTGTTCTCTCGGCTCGGAGCTGATCGCATCGCCATCTCGCGGTGCTTGCGAGAAACAAACCTGGCCGAGGTGGATAAAGGCCTCCATCAATGCCAGTTATTAATAGTCATCCGTGAATTCTAACCCTGCGCCCCTACTACCTCAAGAGATCCCAGGGCCGTTAAAGTGAATAGCCATTCCTTACAAACTGGCGTCCATATAAAGAGTAATTGAGTTGACACATCCCCAGAGGGTCCTCAAACAGGTAAACATCCTCTCCAGCCGAGAGAATGTGTGCGGCCTGAGACAAAGCAGCGCTACATAAAACCCTGTAACCCAGCAATGCTGGCTCACAGCTCCCCTGCCAGCTCTCCCCTTAAGGAGACATTGAACTCAATGTGATATAATCATCATTATGAGCAGCAGCAGCCGTGATCAATCCTCTGCCGAATGAAGACCTTTGGAAGCTGCCATCATTCTTCGTGATTCCGTGTTAAAACAACCCATGTAGCACCTGGGTGTGAGCTTGTTTTATAGCTACATCTCTGTGGTGGCTGTATTAACAGGCAAGTTCCCTCCTTTAGCTGCTACTCAATCATTAGTCTCATCAACCAGACATCATTCCTGATACTGAAGTGTCCTGTCAAAACCCACTTTTTTTTGCTTTTATTAGCAGCCTGAAAGATTTCTTTGACTTTCATATAGCCTCTCAATTTAATTCTGCTGCTCCCTCTCGCCCCTTCCCACCCTTTGCCAACCCGCACTGACTGACGTGGTGAAGTATGGTCAAACAACCCCCACGACCCACACAGCATGAGAAAAACCTTAATCCAGCAGTGGATTGACCGAAAGGTGCTTTATATGTATAATATCAACCCAGGCATTGGTTCGCCAGGCCCCGCACGGCCGATTCTCTGGCAGGTTGGAACTTTCCACGAATGGATCTCGGTGACGTGTGAAACATTAACAGAGCTCCCTGCCCTCCTTGTGTTCTCATTGTGGCAATTTGCGCTGCTCACAATTAGCGTTGCTCGCTGCTCCTGTCGAGGCTGGCCGCCCTGGCAGCTCACGCTCCGCAGCGGCGCTCCGCACACTCGCACACGCAGAGACGGGGCGTGTGTACGCGTGCTCGCTGTTCTCGGAGCGATATAATCTGACGCTGGCAGGCGCGGGCAGTTTCTCTGGCCAATAAAATTACGAAAAACAAAACGAATGTTGGCGGCGGCGAGTTAGCAGCGTTGGAAAACTTGAAAAAGGATTTTTGTAAAGATCTCACTCTTTGTGGATTTTCCTTCTCGGTGTTTGGGTCTCCGACATGAATACAGCCGAGAATAATGGCGGCGCTTGTGAAAAAGTCCACGGTGGACTGAGAAGACGCAATTTGCAGTTGATTTTTTTTACATTTTCTGTTTGGTGAACATTTAACTTTTCCCATCCCACGCGAGAGTGTGTATCTCGCCTTGAAATTCCCAGGCCTTACCCGGAAAGGAATTTGGAAAATTTGAAAATGTTTAAAATGTTTAGTTTATTTTGACAGCCTGCAAGCGGCCTAGGGGTCAGCACGTACGCCACTCATCCCCTAAAGCACAGAGTGTCAGCTAAGTACATCCGAGTTGATCATTGTAGAAATAATTTTTATTTAGTGACACAGTATTACAAAGTTATTCTGTCTAATTTGGAATTAGGCAATAACATTGGATTATGCCTGTTGAAATCTAAGGCCGCTGAAGTTACTTATTTTGGTAAGCGAACCATGGCTTGCTAACCACAGCTGGCACACGAACTAAGTGTCCTAATAATGTACAATTTTCATTGGAAAATCTTAAGACTTTTGCAGGAGGGTCTTGCATAAGCACGTTTGGCCATTTTCCCATCCAGTAGAATTTTTGGATACGGGAGGAAACCGGAGCACCTGGAGAAAACCCGAGCATAACGTGCAGACTTCTGCACGCATGGGTGTAACGCACCCACTTGCTGTACTGCTGTCGCCTGAAGCTAACTGTATACAGTAATGGCTCACTTTACCGCACAAGGTATCATTTCAAAATGGGCTTCACGTCTCTTCTGTCTGACTGCTGCCAAATTAGAAATGTTGTAAATTAAAAAAATTGTCCGCTGAGCGGATCTGCTTGCGCAGTAACCGCAGCGGGTCTCGACGCTGCGATGGGGGCTGGCAGCCCTGTGCGGTGGCGTGTAAACGAGGTTAACTTCGCTCCGTCGCAGCGTATTAGCATTGTCGTTATTGCCACTAATAGACGTGTGTCGAACCACGATAGTTTTAAATAACGCTGGCCGAAAAACAATTTAGTTTTTAATTTTTGTAGCTTTTTTGCTAATGTCTGGGGCTTTGGGGCAAAACAAAATGTGAAAATTCTGAAATACAAGAATTAGTGTTCTATTTGCAGGCTGCGATGATTTGGGAAACCACATGGAACTGATCGTGTTTGTGCCGTGCTTTAGAGTTTTACTTGGGTGCATGTCAAGATACCTCTGGCATCACCGTGGGTGTCGTGTTTGCCCTGTCAGTGAGGAACACGGGGTTTTCTCCGGAAAATCCGGCATTCTCCCTTGAGCAAAATCAACACTTGAAGGAATTGACCAGAAATCCAGAATGGTTTGGACCCTCCCGACGAGATGAAGCCCGTCTCGTGAACTCAGTGGGGCTCTCCGAACAAACAAAGGAACTCTTAATTGCTGCAACGTTTCGTAGGTATGATGGTGGTGTACTGCTGCGTAGATTTACGCAGGTGTGCTGTTACGCTGGTTGTAACGCACACTGTTCAGCGCTTTGTGACCCTCAGGTGAAAGGCGCTCTATAAATGCTATTATTATTATACTGTTCGCCGTGATGTTTTAGTGATGATTTGTCTTTGCTACATTGCTGTATTTTTCGGTTTGTCTTTTCCTTTTGCCATGTTAGTGACCCAGGCCACGCTTGGAAATGGGGAAATGCACCGATCTGTTCAGTTCTCATCTGGTTAAACAGAATAAACTTTGAAATTTGTCCGATGTTTAGCTCTACGCCGAGCAACCACGTGCGTTGCGCCCGTTGATTCGGAGGCGCGGAGCCTGGCTCAGTCAACACATCGGAGACCCGTTGTGCTCTTGTCACTAAACTGTAATCTCGCTGTCGGACTCCTGGAAATAATACCGTGTTATCATGGGATGGCCAACTTGAGTTGACTTGTTTGGGCATGACCTTATCCCAGAACTCGATTTGAAGAACAACTTAAGTTGGCAAAATAAATAAATGACAATTTACATTATTTACTGATCTACTAAATTAATCACACTTGGAGGGAAGATTTCTACCAGCGTTAAACTTTAATTAGCCTTGTTTGTTGCATATTTGATCGTCCTTCCTTTACGTCTGATAAGTTTCTCTACTCTCTTGTGGCTTTCACTACATACAACACCTTTGATTGCCACGTTTGGTGATGCTCAACCAACATTTTGACACGTGCGCCGATCAGGCCAACTCATTAACTCCCCCGTGAATGACTCTCAGGGGGCACTCAGCTGCTTTGAATGCAGTTAAGGAATTCATTAATTAATACGTCTCCTTCGTATATCTAATTCGAATCATGTTGACTGATGACTGAATGGGTCCCTGGCCGCTCGCCTGATTTGTGGAACGTCAATGAACTGTGTTGCAGGGCGTCACATTCCAGTGCAACCCACCTCAAGCGGGAGACGGGGAAGGACGTTTCTACTTCCGGTCAGTGACAGCTTCTCGACCGACGACTGTACGCCAATCTCATTGCCGTTCACACCGTTTGAAAAGCATACTTCACGACGCTTGTCAGTCCCAGTTGGTGCAGGGGTTTCATCGCTCAAGATATCTATTCCCATCCCATTGTATATAACACGTTCGTGGAATTTCTTACAACAACCGTTTGCTGATGCATGCATGCGTGCGTGCGCGCCTGTTTTATATCAGTGGGTGGCGGAGGTGTAGCACTTAGCGATGCCCTTGCTGCGAACCCTACGGACACGAGTTTGGTTCCCGCTCACAGCCAACATTAGTGACAGATATCTGAGCAGCGGTGACTTCGTCTTTAATTAGTATGTGTAATCGTTTGCATTGGGGAGACAAAGGCGGCCGGGGGTGCTGTTCGCCACCCACCCCTAATGTGCCATGCATACTTATGTAGGCGCTCGCTAACAGCACTTAACCCAACAATCTGCTCAGGCCATGCAGCGGATCTTTGTTGTTTGTTCTCGATGTAGTGTGCAACACAGAACCAACGACAACAACAACCGCCTTTCGCCACTAAGTGGCGGTGACGTCGCCTGTGCCAGGCCATATGCACCTTGAGGCCACGTGAAGTGTCGAAGGATCGTCGACAGGTGTCACGGGCTGCATGATTGAGATGACTGGCAGGTGCACCACCTGAGCTCCCTACCGTGCCAACCTGCCGTGCTTTGGCCGCTCGGCGCTCGGCTCGCTGTTGTGAGCGTCGCTCCTCCGCCCTCCGTTGTTGCCGGAGGGCGACTGCCTCCAACTGCCCAACATAGAACCCCACACTTGCATACATGCATGCGCGCACATTGATCGTGTGTGTGTGTGTGTGTGCGGACCGGTCTCTCACAGGAACAACGTTCTCCCGGAGGTCGTGGGGATGTACAACATTGAGATCGTGTACAGCCATGATCAGACAGTCCTGCAGGGGTCCCTGGTGAGTGGCGGTCTCACCACGTGTGGCGTCATCGTCAGCTCCATTTGTATCTCTGTTCGACAGCAGCACCATGTTGTAATGCTGCTAAGCTGACCTGTCATGAGTCACTTCCACCCTTGCAATTCAAAAAATTGCCGGGGCTCTTGGTCGTGGTTTGGTTGGATAATTGAGACTTTGTTATCTTATGTCGTTAGTGACAGCAGGTCATGTAAACCCATTATATGCAAGGGATATGATTCTGAAATGCTTGAAGGGGCAAAATTGTAGCACAGTGGTTTACACGCCATTTTACAAAACCAGCGACTTGAGTTTGATTTCTGGGAAGGGGAGAGAATTGGAACAAGCGGCCAGGTGGCTCAGCAGTACAGCGAGCAACTTGCAATTGCAAGGTTATGAGTGCGACTATCATCCCTCCGGGGTCCTTGAAACTACAACTAATAACAATACGAATAATATCGTAACGCGCACAAATTTCACGCCTGGTCACGCATGCTCCATGGATACAGAGGCATGGGAAACCGCAGAGAGGCGGGAGGAAGGCAGCCAGCCAGCGCCAACATTTGCCAGACACTGAGACCTATATATTATGATGTTATCAGCGAACTAATTGAGTGTTTTTCTTGTCTGTGGGAGGAAACTGGAGAACCCGGAGGAAACCCATGCAGAACAGGGGGAGAACACTCAAACGCCACACTGGTAGATGAGCCCCTTCTGGATGCTCATTTGTGCAATAAATGATATCTTTTGAGTAGGAGGGGATCTTTGGTTGTGATCAAGCAAACCGCCGACTAACAAGGGAAAGGAAAGAGAGAGAGAGAAATAGGCAAGGATTGAAAAGAGAAATGGGAGTGACAGGCTGTGAAAACAACGTCACAGGTATTGGCTAGACATCCCAATTCTGAAACATGAAACGGGGGTCAAGGTAGAAGCGTTCACGTCGCGATCCCTGTCAGGTAATACTTGGTATTGCCTGCGAATTCTACCAAACACTTCGAGGCCGAGCTGACAGACAACGATGTCCACAAGCTGACCATCATGCTTCGAAGAATCGCAAAGAAGAAGACCTGAAAATCACTCAATTTCGATTACACACAACGACAGCGTCATCTGTGCCTACTGCAAAACGCAGCCTTCCTTGGTAAGACAAAAACACAGGTGGTAATGGTGTAGGTTTTCACGGCTCGATGCATAAGAATTGCTCTCTATATCTGTTCTTTCGGGATAGCCGTGTCCTGTTGTCTCCTTCGCGACTTTTCGCCTCCCACGTCGGAGGCATCATGAGGCGCGCGATGCGAAACGTCACGAAGGAAAGAGCAGGAGCACTCAACACGGCCGTCCCGAACGAACAGCCGTGGAGCGTGCTGGTGGGCCGCACGGGGCCGCTTGCTTTACGCGACTTCTCGGCCGTGCGCGTGCCGACACCAGGTTACGCTCGAGCTGAAGCCGGGGCCACCCGAGCGACTGAAGCCGGACGTGACGCCCGCCACGCTCACCGTGTCCAACTCATCCTCGCTCCAAAGCCGCACGCTCCTGCAGGCCGTCACTCTGCAGCTCACGGTGAGCACCGTGCGGTCTGACACCCGCATCAGGAGCCCCCCCCCTCCCTCGTGGGGGGGGAGCCTCGACCCACCAGTGGGCCGCGGCCGCCAGCTAGTTGTCCGTAGATACCATAGCCAAGTGGGCCAAGTGGGCCTCGAGGTGCAGAAGGTTGACAACCCCTGCCATATACCCGTTGAGGGTGTCCCACCAGTAAACCGTTCCCCTTGGTGGTCAGTTAACCTCTGCACACTGGCCTTCTATGTGCTAATACTAGCAGCTGACTAAGAGAATGTATGGAGGTCATTTTAGCTAACAGATTTCTATACAAGGCCACGGTCCACTCTCGAAGTTGGGGGTGCCCTAGTAATGTATTGATGTAGGTTTTCACGGCTCGATGTATGAGAATTTGTCTCCAGACCTGCTTTTTCAGGATAGGCGCGTCGATCTTTCTTCCTCTCCTTCGACGTTTCACCTCCCACGTTGGAGGCATCAGGCATCTGAGGATTCCCCTACTAGCGAGCGCCTTCTGGTTGTTAACGGAGCACAGAAGCTGCACAGTGTATGGATAGGCGACCACCACGCATACCTGCAGTACAGCAAAATCCATCGGTCTACCGCGCTTCTGTGCTCCCACACACTCCGCTCCCTGCCTTCGCCAACCCGTACGGACCAGTCTGACGTAGGGGGCAGCCCTCATCTAGCAGTGGATTGAGAGAGCGCCGTTGCGCGCGTGTGCGCGCGAACACATGTCGTGCCGCAGGACCAGTTTGGGAACCCGACGGGGAGTAACTTGGATGGGGAGGTGGAGGTGACAATCGAGGGGAGCGAGGAGGAGGTGGCGGACGGGGAGGAGAAGCCGCTCTTCGATGGACATCAGCCCTCAATCACGGTCCCTCTTACCTCCGGCGTCGCCAGCATTGAGGTGAGCGGCGGAGCTGGCACCACTTTAAACACCATGGGTTTAAATCCAGGTTTCAGGTGCCTGTGGTTGAAACTGGTTCTCAGCCCCAGGGTTGTCCTGCGGGCTGGGTCTAGGGGGAGAAGCGGCTTTGTGGTTGTTACTCTGCATGTGTTTATTTTTTGGGCTTGGGGGTGGGGGGGAGCGTCGTTTCGGGGGGATAGGTTTGTATCCGCGGTGTGGGCCGCTCGCTGGAAGTGATTGTAGTGAGTTGATGGTCTCAGTCTGGTACACACGGAAAAGTGCCATCCTCTACGCCGTGAACCAGAGGTCAGTTGTCGGGATGTCAGCGGAAGCTCTGTCTTCTTCTTTGCGATTCTTCGAAGCGCGATGTTAAATTACAGTTTCCCATTTTCTTACACAGCCCCTTGCATTTTCATTGAACTCCGCAAGGTCTTTTGAGCTGCAAAGGTTGGGTAGTAGAGCACAGACAAGGCAGTGTTCCATAGTATGGTCTGCTTCTCCACATTCACAGGTGGTTGGGCCGGTCTTGTAGCCCCATCTGACCAAAGCATCTTTTGATCGTCCCGTTCTAGTTCTCAGGCGGTTGAGTGTCTTCCACTGAATCCATGGTGCATCTGAGACAGGAGGGAAGTCTTCAGCAGGTGGGATTCCCATGCCAGTTGCAGGAGGGTCACTCTCAAGCTTTTCCGTCCAGAGCTGGAGTCTGGTTTCCCCTCGAGATGTTGTTAGGGGCTGCACATGGCTGAGGAAGCTTCTTCTTGACTTCAGTCGTTGGGCCGGGGGTTGACGTCCATGAAGGAGGTGGCGTTCATCGCCAGTAGCCTTTGTCATCTCGACTCGACTGGCCACTTCCCGTCGGATATCAGCAGGGGCAATGCCAGCGAGGAGGTACAGGTTGTTTGTGTGTGTGGGTTTCAAGCAGCCAGTGATCAGGCGGCAGGTGTTGTTCAATGCCGGGTCAAGTTTCTTGGCACGGGTTGACCTCTCCCAGACAGGACATGCATACTCCGCAGAGGAATAGCACAAGGCCAGAGCAGTAGATCTTAATGTGTGTGCTGTGGCTCCCCATTTGGAGTTGACCAGTTTTCGTAGGATGTTGTTTCGGGAACCCACTTTCAATTTGGTGTTTTTGACGTGCTCCTTAAAGGAGAGAGTGCGGTCCAGGGTTACTCCAAGGTAGACAGGGTGCTTACGGTGCTGAAGTGGTGTTCCAGACCATTTGATGTTAAGAGGTCGGTTGGCTTCACGATTCCTGAGATGGAAAGAGCAGACTTGAGTCTTCGCTGGGTTGGCATGTAGGTGGTTGCGCTCATAGTAGAGGTGTAGCTCATCTAGGGCTGAGGTGAGATTTGCTTCCACTGCTTCAAACGTACTCTCTTGGGATGTTACACAGAGGTCGTCGGCATAGATGAACCGTTCAGTATTCTGGTCCATTGGCTGGTCGTTAGTGTAGATGTTATATAGTAGGGGAGCCAACACACTACCTTGGGGTAGGCCATTCCGTTGTCGTCGCCAGCGACTTTGCTTGTTGTTCAAGACAACAAAGAAGCACCTATCTTTTAGGAGGGCTCCAATGAGGTCTGTAAGCGCCAGGTCTTTTGTCAAATCCAAGATCTTTTTCAGTAGGAGGCGGTGGTTCACACTGTCATATGCGGCAGACAGATCAACAAAGACGGCTCCTGGTATCAGTCCTTTCTGAAACCCATCCTCAATGTGCTGAGTGAGATTTAGAAGTTGGCTTGTTGTAGATTTGCCGGGTCGGAATCCGGCTTGTTGGGGGATGATGGCTGGTTCAGCAACAGGGGCAAGCCTGTTTAGGATCAGGCGCTCAAACAGCTTATATGGGTGACATAGCAGGGAGATCGGGCGAAAGTTCTTTGCATACGCTGGATCTTTGCCCGGTTTGAGAAGAGCAATAATCTTGGTTTTCCTCCAGATCTTTGGGATGTTTTTTGTCAGCATGCACTTGTTCATCAACTCAAGGATCCATTTCCGCGTTAGAGGTCCAAAGTGCTTGATCTCTTCCGTGAAGATGTTATCCAGTCCGATGGCTTTACCGTTCTTAAGGGTGTTGATGCCGATATTGAGCTCTTCAAGGGAGAACGGCTTAGTCAGTCCAGAGGTTTGGGAGTACGTTTCTCGCTCTACCTTTGGTCTTGGCTGTTTGCTGGTGGGTTTCCCATTGAGCAGCAGCTGGTGCGCAACTTGGTTGGCGGTGGTGGTATACTGCTGCTGTGTTGGGGTCGATGGATCGTTGCTGATTTTTCGAATGAGGCTCCATGCCTTTCTGCTGTTTTTCGTCATATCTGTTGTTTCCACCAGGTTTTGCCATTTGTGTTGCCGGTGTTCTGATAGAGATGTCATAAGTCTCTCGCCTACTTCGATGGTACTTTCAGCAAAGGGATCGTATTCGTAGAGCTGTTGGTATTGCTCGATAGCACGGACCGTTCTCGAAGACGAAGACGAAGGGGTTGCACTGCTGTGCAAGAGATCTCAGTGGATTCTCTGTCTCATAGCGCGACTCCTAGAGTGCAATCGCGATCACATTTTTTAAATGATTTTTAAAAATTCCGAATGAAAAAATGATGAATAGACGCTGGGCATGGTATTGTTATACTGTTGTAGATAATAATTTTACATTTATAATGCGCACATATTCATTCAATGTTGAAGATATTCATTCGACGAGAGAAGGACTCAGAGGCGCGAGGAAAGTGCAGAGAGGCAGAGGAGGCAGCCAGGCGGTTGCCGGCGACATATTGCCACACACTGCTTCCTATATATTATGATGTTATCGGCCAACTATTTAATGAGTGTTTTTTTTTATAAGTTAAAACGTGGATTTGAATCCAGGGTTTCCTGTCACCAGCTGAGGGGTTTGAGCCGCTCTGCAAGCACCAGATGCGGGAGTCAAACCACCTCAGGAAGCATGTGAGTCGCAGACGTTACCACTGCACCACCCTGACGCCAACTTAAAATAACCTTACACTTTAAAAGTGTTGGATTTGGCTGGGGATTGAACCCGGGAATGCCGCGTGACAAGCGAGAATTTTGCCACTGAACCACCAATGCTTCACATTTTACTGTTGGAGGCAGCCGGGCAGCTTGAAGGCCAACATTGTGTTAAAGCACAGAGTTGTCAACACCAAGATCCTGGAGTCACATCTGCATTTATGCCGCTTGTGATTAAAATGAGTGGCTTCACGTGGGAGTGCAAGGGGGTGAGACGCAAAACCGCACGCAGATTGATTCGTTAATCTAGTCTTGTACAGCTGTCCTTGTTATCTTGCAGTCCATGCGACGCGATCATCTCTCATGCAAGTTCTAACCGGACTTAGCCCCGCTTAGCTTCAGAGATGGGATGAGATTGGGCCTGTCTTCTGCAACCCCATGGTAATTTACTCTGGGCTGTCCCGTCGATCGATTCAGGACACCTGTGAAAACGAACGCGGTTTAGCGCAGTGTTATTCCTGGCTGAATATTCTCATTAAGTGAATATTACCGAAGCGCACCACTGTGCGCCGCAGAACCGACGTCAAGGACGGCGGAGCGTTATTCTCAAGCGGGTGCTCTTTGTACGCCGGGGCCGGTAGCTCAAATAGCGAGCTTGAAATTACCCGCAACCCGGTCGTAAAATAAAACACGTCCCGACTAGGGTTTCCCAGGCCTTCCCTCTCTTTCTCTCTCTCTCTCTCTCCAAACAAATCACGGCACGCACCTGATTAAATAAAGGACATTGAACTGAATTAATAAAGACGCGCGCGAAAGAGAAATACTGCCCGTGGTGACGCCAAATCCTCCGTGACGAATCGTCGTAGACGGCCAGTCGTTTTTAGACGCTTCTGTGCCACTTAGGGTGTTGGCTTGTGCTCAGAATTCTGACCGAAATGTAGCATGTCGTTAAGCGTTTACGAGCCGACGATAAGCGGACTTTAACGAGCTAGCGTACCGATCGGCCCTGCTCCTGCTGCAGCTGCTGCCGCGGGGTGGAAAGGCTGTGTTCGTCCGTGCGGTGTTGACGCTGCGGTTGGCGCCGTGCGGTGGTGTAATCCCCCCCCCACGCACCCTCCTCCTGCGTCCACACCCGGGGGACTCCGTCCGAGCAACGTGACGATGGGCGGCGAGCGGTCGCGCGCGGCGCCGTCGGGCTGTGCACACGCGCCGTTAGTAGACTGTTGGGGCAAGTGCTGTTTGCGAGCGCCCACGAAGGCCGGCGCGGCACACGGGGTAGGCTGGGTGGCCAGCACCACGCCCGACCGCTTTTATCTCCTGAGTGGCGATGTTTACAAACCGAACTTGGTACTCATTTGAGGCTGAGTCTATATAGGATAACCCCAGGACCGGTTCATTTTGTCATCACCACTGTTGGCCGTGAGCGGTTAATTGATCTCAGGCTGCTGGGTTTGTAGCGCGGCGTGCTAACCGCTGCACCGCTGCTCCCCACGCGTGCACACGCGGTTCCATGTACAAATACACAAGCATGTATACATGAGCACGTCCACACAACCATAGGTACGTGAACATAAACACACGGGAATATATTCAGACATGCACGTGCACATACTTACTTACACACATACTCACAAAGTTTCTGTTGTTAATACTTATAAACCAGCGGGGCAGTCTTGCGCACAATGTGCATGTGTGTCCATTACACGCATGCACATACACGCACAAAGACAAAGATCTCCCTGTTTATCCTTGCAGAATATCGGGGCAAACCCACGCACGTTCACACAACACGCACACACGCACACGCTGCTCCAAGTTCATCAGCTGTGCAGTTGAGTGAGCGGATCGCTCTGTGCCTTCCCGGCGGAGCGAATGCTCGGGAAAAAAAACCCAGGAAAAAAACAGATTCACACTAGCGATACCGTCTTGTTTTGTGCAACTATTGGAGCTCGGCGCCGTGACTCGTAGTACTCGCTGCGCTCGGGAACACGGTTTCATCACGGATGGCTGCGTCGATTCGCAGCCAGCACCTCAGCGGTGTCGACCCCGTGCCTCTTGCACGATAGCGGCCTTGAGCTCCCCCGAGCCGCTTTTCCCTCCAGTAAAGCACATAATAATTCACCCCTCGCCCCAACACCGCCTCAAAATTCTGGCGTCGTAAATGAGTTCAACAAACGGTTGCTTTTTCTGGGGTTTTTTTTTTGCAGTGTTTTTGTTCGCTACATTAGCCTAAGTGGAAACATTAACATGTCACGTGTAAATAATATGCACAATAATTTGCAGTCTTTCATCGGTGCACTGCTGGATGAAGGTCTCCCCATGCCGTGTCGATAATGGGAGTTGTTTAACTTTCTGACCTTCAGCTTGCGGCTCAACAACGGTTTATGAAACGACAGAAGCCCAGGACCAGTTTACGTATCACTCACTTCTGATGTTAGCCGTGGAGCCTGGGGAATCGAAGCTCAGGCCAACGGGTTCATAGGACAGTGTGCTAACCGTTGCTCCACCACTCCCCATCGTTACAGACTTTTGCTTAATGTTTGTGTCAAAGTCAAGGTTTAACGTTGCTCAAATAATCGTTGATGGAGCCAAGCCAGCGGTGGAAATTCTACGTTCCTTCGGCTTCAGGCCAGACTCTAACATTGTGTACGGCGCTGCTATTGAAAATAATTCATATACGCACACTTGTGCAACGTCTATTTGCGTCAACAGCTTATTCCCCCGTTTCCCGTATTAAACGCACGCACGCACATATGGGCTAAGCGGTCATTCCGCTCGGTTAGAAGGTGCTGGAATAGAATAAACGAGCGGCTGCTCGGAGCCTGTTATCAAAGCCAATCAGGAATGAATACTACATGGCCCCAACAACACAATGCACAGCAGCCTGGGCGTACTGGGCAGCGTCACTCATGACAAACGACTGCCTGAGTGCTTTGTGAGCCAGCGGTGGCGCAGTGAGTAGCGCCGCCACCACCGCTGGCTCCACAGCACAAACTCCAGGTTCGATTCCCGGCCCAGGTGCCTTCCTGTGTAGAGTTTGCATGTTCTCCTCATGTCCGCGTGGGTTTTTGACATGTACTCCAGTTTTCCTCCCACAGTCCAAAAACATGCTGCCTAGGTTAATTGTCCTGACAAAATTGCCCACAGTGCCTTGAGATGATGGTAGCTTGCTTACACCTCCCCGTTGTCAAGGTAGAAGCGTTCACGTAGCTCAACGGTGCCTTCCAGCTTTAATAAAAACTGACTAACTCACTGAAAAAACAAATAAAAGCTGACTTGAGCGATAGAGACTATGGTGGTGGGGGCGGTGGTGGTGGTGGTGATAGTGCGGGTGGTGATTGTGGTTGTCGTGGTGGTAGTCTTAGTCGTCCTGGTTACGGTGTTTGTGGTTATTATTTTTGGTCACAGCCACGGCAAAACCACCGCAGTCTGAACCAAGCGCCTCGAGCTGGCAGATTGTGCTATTTTCCTCACAATCGGCTGTTGTGAAATGTGATTCAGAAAAAAAAAGAACTTTAGAAAAATATCTGTTCTTGTTTTTGGACCCTGCTGTAGTAATTGTGCGCTTTTGGACTCTTTGGCGCGATGTTTTTTGGGCCGTATTTACCCACCCCCCACGACAAAAAAATCTGGCAGCCATGCGTGCGTCATGCCACGGGGGCAGCAGCACATCTCATCGCTCCACCGAACGTCCCGATTTAACCCAAATGTCAGCCACTCGGTGCCGAAGCCAGGACTCCCGAGGGTGGCCTTTGCCGCTGGGCCCGTTTGCACGCGGGCGATTACAACGCTGCCTTGTTATTGTTGTGTTATAATCGTGGCGCTTGGCTTTATGGGTCATTTTCAGATTGTAGTTTTGGGCAGTGGCACTGTGACACTGGCGCACGAGCTGCCCGCCCCTGGCGTGTGGTGCCACGGGGTCTTTAGTTTCCTACTGGTACCCTTGAATCTCACTCAGCTCCACTCCACAGTCTCATCCTACCTCTCTCATCTTACATTACTCCTCTCTGCAGTTTCCTACCTCTACCCTCTCGTCTCAAAGTGCTTCCCTCAACAGTCACTTCTCATCTCTCTGTGCTCCCATTTAGAAAATCTTGCTCCAACAACCAAGGCTTTCCGTCAATGCCTTCAGTCAGTCTTTGCTCAGTAGTAGGGTCGCTCGTTCTCCTCTGCTTCCTCCATAGTCTATAATTATCTTCTCCCAGCCATCCTTGTTGTCGATTCCCTGCCCCTGTTCAGGCTTTCTCCTTAATCAAGGGCTATGACCGAATGGCTCTCTAAATACGTTTAAAAATGCCCACGGCGTCTGTTGCAGCGACATGATTTACTCCTTCATTGAGCTGCTAGAAACATAGATTATATCGTAAATTGTATGCCTGTCACTCACAGCGCTAGAGTAAGTTTTCATTGTACAGATTCAACAAAGCGCTCACTGACAGGAAGGAACCAACGACCCTTTGGTCTTCATGATGAGCTATGTACGACCTATGACATTTGACGTTTCAAGAATGTGACTGGAACCTTTTATCATGATCATCTTTGTGGGGTTTTGAGAAAGTCTTAACCCTACCAATTCCATTTATCCATTACAGTTGCGAGTTGGAAATAATTACGTAAAATTACAAAGCACCTGGACC
>JAZEWU010000039.1:1057055-1069550 GCA_036362915.1 Geotria australis | reverse complement strand
GTGGCCGAGCCGCTAACGTCGAGCGAGGGCCCCGCGGCCCGTCTTGGGGGCCGCGGGCGTCGAGATGGCGAGGATTATGGCCCGCCGCTCGTCGCTTCGCTCGCTCGCTCCGCGTCTTGTTTACGTTCGCGGGGAGCGGATTACGGTGTCGACGAAGAAGTGGATTGAGGGGGGGGCAAGGGGGGGCACAGGGGTGGTAGCGGCCGGGGTTGAGACATATTTTTTTTTTAAAATCCTCGTGACGGCCGTGAGAGCCACGGCGGCCCGTGGCTGGTTTATTTTTGTTGATTACTGAGAGATTCAGACGGAGACGTTTTGGCTGTCGGCCGCATCGCCAGCGTAGCTCGTTTGCGACGACGGTTGCCAGCCTTGTGATTCGATACGCGCAGGTTCGCACCCCCACTCGGGGTTCGGTTTACTGGTCAACGTCTTCATCCTGTCGATGTGAGTTTTCGCAGCTGGATCCGTGAGAATTGCTCATGAAGGGTAGAGGAGGAATTGCTCTCAGGAGCAACGCTGTTCCTCTTCATCATTGCCCGCCTTTGTACGTCTACAGCCCTTTGGTTGTCCACTGCTGGATGACTTCCTCCACCTGCCCCCGCCGCCGCCGCCAATACCACGAGGGTTGTGGGGGGTTATTTGAGCATACTTCACCACGCTGGTCAGTGCAGGTTGCTGAAGGAGTACAGTACAACGGCGAATTTTGCCACCGCTGCCCCCTTGGTGCCAGCGCGGACATGGAAATCAGCATGGCTCCGTAGGGGGTGAGAGACCCTGTGGGATGATGCCGGCTTTGGGGGGAGGCCTCCATTCAGCAGCGGATTGATCATGGCTAATGGCGGGGCATCATTACTGCGGTGCAGTGCGCTTGCGTACGACGTCTCGCGTGTACTGTTATGGGGAGCCGCAATGCCTACAAACCGCGGGGCGTCCTTTGAAAACAAACGGAATTGGCACGGCGTAGAGGCTCGTTAAACAAGCGCACATCCTCCCCTGTGGCTGCAGGGGACGTGAGCAGCTTTACGGGTGTGAGTCTGAGCTGTGTACATGAATGACCGGTTAATGAGACCCCCCCCTGCCCCCACCGGCCAGCCCTCGTGACCTCTCCAGGTACCCCTCACAGTCAGGTTGCAGGTTCAATTCGCAATCAGAAGTTGACTCGGCCTGTTGTTCCCCTTGGGGATGCTAAATTTGAGTGGTGCTTTCGTGGAACGTTATGAGTGGTCGTCCTAGTTGGGCTGTCATCGCGGGACAGTGGGATCTTGACTCCTTGGCTCAGAGCCACGAAGGAAGGTGATTTTGAGCTTGGATCACACGATCAGCCAATTACAAACCAGCGGAGAGACCGTTGAGACCAAATTTGTTGTTACACGGGAGACGTGAGTTTCAAAGCAAATACAACGCGTGTATTTTTTCCATTCTGTTTCTGCACCTTGCACAGCTCGACTTTGGAATTCCCTCCCATTGTCTCCATTTCCCAAGTTCCCAAGTTCCCTATAACCTCACTCGAGTGCAGAAATGTAGTAACTCGTATCTGTTTCACTTTCAATAGTTCCATTAGTCGCGTTTTGGACCTTTGGGCCTGTGCTCAGCAACGGCAGAGTATAAATAAATAAAGAGGATTTGCAATGTAGAGACGAGCGGCCGCCCGCCTCTCAAACGATTCTCGGGACTTTTCCGCGAGTCCGCGGTCAGCTGAGCTATGTTGCGCAGTGTCAACACACGCGTCTCACAGCAAGACGGTCGTGTGTTTGTAACCCACTTTGGATGGCACCTTTCCGGGTGGGCTTCGTGTATTTTGTCGGCTTGAGTTTTTTTGCCGAGTACCTCGATTTCCTAAAAAATCCCACACTATTTGGCCGACAAAATGTTAATATATCAAGGACGCAGAGTTTGGCAAACACTGGCACCAGCTCACCCCGTGGCTGCCTTCCCACTCCCCCACTTCCCTGCGATTCGTCGCGCCGCAGAGTCGTTCCCCTCCGTCTTCGAGAGCGAACAAAAATATATATACGCCCGTTCTAAGCGATAAATCATTATTATTAATATCAGCGGCTTAGCTGACGAAACGAATTTCGCCTCTGCCACATCAGCAGCTGCCGTGGGTCTACGTCTGGGCTACAGGGCACAAGGGATAATCGTGGGCGCCCCAGGGGGGGGGAACAGCAAGGCGTGGAATGGAGAGGAAAGCGCCAGGCACTGCCCTTCCCCTGCGGTTGATGTTGTGCTACTTTTCATTGTGTGCGCGTGCGCGTGGGTCCGTGCCACGGTCCTGGGAACCGTGGTACCGCTCGTTCCCGGCCGTGCACGCTGTGCGTCTTCAGCTTACCCAACGAGACTCAGAACCGGGGATTTGAACCAAGGAGGCTCAGAAGTGATGGCTCATTGCGAGGCGGTCAGGAGACTGCGGTACATGCGTGGATGTTTGCGTCTGTCTGCGCAAAGCTTTGAGGGTTGTCTCCTCGTGTGTATTGGTTTTCTCCGGCACTCTAGCTTTGGTCTACATTAAGTCAAACTGTCATTGGTAGAATATTCGAAGCTTCTTAGTCTTTGACTCGGTAAAGCGTTTCTAACTAAAGAGCTTTATGATTATTATCATTGTGGTTGAACAATGATAATAATCATCTACAATCAGTGGCAACTGATGTATAACCCAATCCAAGGCCCTTCCTTCACCATGACCAACACTGCGAACTCCTGGGCTGGCTCTAACCTGGACTTTCACCTTCTAAGAGACACCTACACACAAGCATTGAACCCAGGATCTCGGAAAGTGCTGGCTGATTAACCCAGTCCCCAGACTTGAGCCCATCCCTTCAAAGTTTCTGTGCTTATTGCTCTTACTTTGAACTAATCCTCCTCAGAGACACCCACACCCAGAGGTTGAACCCACACCCATACCCAGGGATTGAACCGAGGGCCTCGAAGGCACTGGCTGCATGCCCTGAAATGAGCGTCATCCCTCTTAAGGGAGGCTGCCGCCCTCGTCGGCCGAGTGTTTGTTTGTCTGAGTGGCCCAGCGACCACATTTTGCACCGAGAAAGAAAGAAAAACCTTCACGCCACGGCGCTAACTTTGCCCGCACATCGCGAAAAATCTCATGGGCCCAAGACATTGCAGGGGTGAGCGGGTGGCCGGACGGCTGGGTGAGCGAGAGGGTGAGCGAGCGAGCAGGTGGACTTTAGGCTCGGCTCAGTGTTCTGGTTGTGACCCATTGCTTCAGGTCACAAACGCCGCCCCGCTCGCAAGGCCGTATTAGCCAAACCAACACCAGGCAGTATAGAAGTATAGTATAACAGTGGGTTTGTCCACACTGCCCTCTGCTGCCCACAGCCCCGCAATCCCTGTGGCAGCCTGTTTGTGAAATGTCAGTTGCACATTTTCCTGGTGAGGTAGGAACGGAGTGCTGCACCCGGATATTAATTCGTTATCTTGTACTGGGTCGCGGTGAGCTGGAGCCTATACTGGCAGATACATTGCAAGGCAGGGCTATACGTAGGATGGGGCGCCAATGCATCGCAGGTCACCGCAAGCAATTTAGTTAGCAGGCCAGTTAACCTAGGCAGCAGCAGCATGTCTTTTGACTTTTAGGGGAAACTGGTGAAAACCAACATGGACACAGGGAGAACACGCAAACTCCACACAGAAAGGCGGCACCCGGGCTGGGAATAAAAGCCATGCATTGCTGCGAGGTAGCAGCGTTGCTCACTGCACCACCGTGGCGCCTTCCACACCAGATATGGCAATGATATTTCACATTTGGCCCAGTTTGTGCTTTAGATCTGACCGCTGGGCCAGGCATCTCGCTGAGCATGCGGCTCCACTGGGCTTTTGGGTCCCGGTTTCTAAAGTGTGACGTCCAGCAAGTTACTAATTACTATAAGATGTAACCCCGTAATTTGTCATCAGGTTTCATAATTTTTATTCGAGTCGTGTCCAAGGAAAATATTTTTGCCACTATTTGCATTTTATAGCCTTGAGCATGAAGGCTCCGCTTTGTTTCCCGGAGTCGCGTAATGTTGTTTTAGTGCCCCGTACCTTGAATCGTTCGTATTTATGTGTATAAAATAAATGTAATTATTGGGACCCTGAAGTGGCCTTGGGATTTAGAATTGGGTAATATTTTCAATGTGTGTTTATTTTCCTTCAGGTTGCATGTGCATTCAATTAGGAATTTAAACACGTTCATAAACAATAATGTTTCGACACACTATGGACCAGGAGACCAACCAAGTGTCTCGTCCTTCTGTATGTCGTGTGCTCCTGTGTCCCATGTCCTCCTGTGTCTCGTCGCTTCCCGCGTCTCGTGTCCTCCTCTGTCTCGTGACCCCGTCTGCTTCGTGACCTCCTGTGTCTCGTGCTGCCGTGTCTCATGCAGTGGCACTTCGTGGCTACAGGTTGAGGATGCCACAAAGTGAACTAATAACTGGATTTCAGAGGCAATGTGTGGTGATAGTGATGCACTAGTGCTGGGCTCCCACCACACCGGTTCTCCTAAGGAGGCTTCTCTCGCTCCATCGTGGAAAAGTGATTAAGCCACTGCCGGCACATTGCAATTCTTCAATCCACCTTCCACGCACCTTAGACTGCAAAACCCAAGGCGATCTGTGTCGCCTCCTCATGGCTCGTGTGCCTAGCCGTGTCTCCTCGTGCGCTTGTTTCCCCCCACGCGCGACCGTCGCCCCGGTACGTCTGCGCCCAGTGCGATCGGTTTGCCGCCATGTGGATTGAACCGTCCGTGTGCGCGACGGTATCTTACTCTCTCCCTCTCTGTCCCCCCTCCGTCGTCTTCCGCCACCCCTTCCCTCCGATGCCTCGTGCCGCAGAGCCTGGTTCTGATGGAGGACTCGCCGGGCCGCGACATGTCGAAGCACGTGCTGCGCTTTGAGGCGCGTGGCAAGGCTCTGTCGACGCAGCCACCCGTGCTGCCCTACCGACTCCCCTTTATGTTCTACAACGGTACGACGGCAAGAGACGTGACCAGGCTACCTGGTTGCCTGTGGCATGGAGCCATCCTCACCCCTCACACAAGCTGCTGCGGCGGCGCTGGCACTGCCCCACCAACACTAGGAACCACCAGCCTGGCCGCTGCTAATAATAATAATAGCATTTATAGAGCGCTTTTCACCCGTGGGTCACAAAGCGCTGCACAGGGCTGCGGAGAGAACGACATGTCAACAACGACAGACAACGGAAAATCAGCAACAATTTTTTTTTTTTATCCGAGCTGTGGAACCACACTGCTGGTGGGGTTTCAAGCGATTCAGCCGAAATGTTTAGTTGATCGGGACGCCCGTGGCAGCCACACCCGTCTGACACAATCCTAGAGTAGCAATGGGTTATGAGGCCCCAAAGATAGTGCTGCTGCTGAGGCCCAAAAGCTCAAAGTCGATCCAGATTCATCCAGTTCTGGAAATCGATAGCAACTCAACCACCGCCATGTGATTTATTTAGGATAAAGGCGGTGTGCGTTTAGGACTCTGATGTTTTACTAGGAATGCACTCAGCAAGCCAGAGCACCGTTTGTTTTAACATGCCAGTATCTGCTGATGAGACCTGAAAAGGTCGAAGCCGGTCCAGAGTGTCTAACCGATTGCTGCATGTTGCCACCACCACCACCACCATGTCCTCCCCGCACCATTTTTTCAGATGGAAAAAAGCAGCAGGAAATGGCCGTGCTGTCAAAGCAACGGGATCATCTGTCGAGCACTGTGGGGGATATACGGAACGAGCTGGACAGCATGGAAAAGGACATTACAGTGGTCAGGGGTGGGTTGACATGAGCACACGTGCATATAAACATGCACAACAACAGTCGTTCATCACTAAGTGGCAGTGACGTCACCACGGCACATGTGCCAGGCCAAGTGCACCTTGAGGCTACATGGAACATTGAAAGCTCACTGGGAGAAGGTGACGATACAAACCCAGGCGCCGTGGGCCGACTAACTGATATGACTGGCAGAGGCACCACCTGTGCTTCCCACTGTGCAAATTCTATTTTTAGCCACTCGACGCTCCGCTCGCTGTTGTGAGCGTCCCCAAACACTCACACCTACGCACGCACGCACGCGTGCGCACGTGCACCCGCACGGGCACACGCAGCAATGCTTTGGAAAGCCAGGCGAGCTGTGGGGATGGGATTTGAATCACCGGGGCCATGCAAATAAAGTGGAGACAGGAAGCCTAGATAAAGCGATGCGAAGTGACGGCTGGCGGAGGTAGCGAGACGACGTGGGGCGAGGTGTTGACGGGTGCCGCCGTCGTGACGCCGTCCACAGGGAGGCTGAAGGCTGCTACCAGCAAGGAGCAGGAGCTCCGCATGGTGCTGCGCAAGAAGAACATCCCCGCCACGCAGCTCGCCTCGGTAAGATCCCCCGACCGTGGCACTCGGGTCATGCTGCCTGGCACGCACACAGGCCGGTCTGCTCAGCCTAAACGCCCAGCCCCAACACGCTCCTGTGTAACCCAAACCGGAACAGGTAAAGCCAATGAAGGGTGCTCAGATGCTCGTACCGCTTGCGTGACTGCGGGCCGTCTGCGTTCATGTGTCTCGTGAGCCACTGGGCTCGACGCCCTCCCATATCCTGTGCCCTCATCTCGTGCCCCCCGTGTGTGTTACAGGCAGTCCCCGGGTTACGAACGGGTTCCGTTCCTCAGTTCCGTTCATAAGTCGAATTGACGTGGACATTATTTGTACTCTTGTAGATAGGTATAGTTTATAAACCTTAAGTCGGAACACAATAGTTCTTCTTCTTTGTGACACAATAGTTAATGTTATACTGTATACTGCATTCAATATGCTGTATACTGCAATTAATTGTATCTATGGGAGCTTCTTATTAATTCCGAGCGTTCGTAAGTCAGACGTTCGTAAGCTGGGGACTGCCTGTAAGTCTCATGCATCGTCGTTGTTGGGAATAAACTTTAGAGTACATTTTGAACAACACCAACTTGCAATGCGTTCGTAACCTTCGCCAACAGCCGGTCTAAGATCCCTTGCTCGCGCGCTCCCAGCTGTGCCCGTGAGGCGAGTGGCAGAGTCTGTGTGCCTCCCACCCCCGTGTGCAGTTGGAGGTGGTGGATGAGCTGATGCGATCGCTCACGGAGCAGCACGAGCAACTGGTGAAGCAGCCGCGCCGCGTGTGCGGCCTGTTGCCATACCCGCGCACGGACAACCAGATCCTGGGCAAGGTGCTTGAAAACACAGACGACGGGCGCTCACTCGCTCGGTCATCCCGGTTTCCAGTAACTTTCCGCGGATCAAGGTAGAAGCGTTCACGTCGCGATCCCTGTCAAGTAATACTTTGGTATTACCTGCAAATTCTATCAAACACTTCGAAGCCGAGCTGAAAGACAATGATGTCTAGAAGCTCAACAGATGGCAGAAGCCCCTCAGTCTGGAGCAAGAACAGAAGCTGTCCACACTCCCCCTCCTGTGCCGGCCTTCATAGGCGCTCGCTAACAGCGCTTGCCCCCCCCCCAAACGATGGACCCTATGTGTGTGTGTGTGTGTGCGCGCGCGCGGCCCCGCAGCTGGGCCATCTGGCGCTGATTGAGGACGACGATGTGGCGCGGGTGGTGTCGTGGCACCTGAGCGGGGACATGGACTGCCTGCTCACCCTGACCGCGGAGGCCGCCCAGCGGATATACGCCGAGACCAACGGGTATCAGCAGCTGCTGCCCCTGAACTCCATCTACAGGAGGAACCTGCCCGCCTGGAACAAGTGAGGCTCCGTAGTGAGGCTCTGTTGATGAGTTTAGGTCATGTGAAAAAGGTGTCTAAGTGAAGTGCACCCGTCGATATGCCGGAGCAAACGAGCTCGCTCGTTTGACCTAAACTCATAAACAGAGCCTCACTATGAATAACATTGGTCATGAAAGCCTACGAGTTAAGTGAGGCTCCGTTGTTTTTCGGCGTCGGACAAGTTAACCCGCTTGACCAGCTGCGGCACCAAAACTCTTCGCGAGGAACGTGCGGGCGATTCAGATGCGCTGGCTGCCCTCTCGCTAACCGCCCGGCACGCGTGTGAATCGGTGGAGGAGTTACGGTGACCGGTTTTGGTTTAGTTTGTTGAACCGGGTGAGAACGCAAGAGACCCAGGATGAGTCTCATTTGTAAGAGTGACCCGGGGCGTCAGCCTCCCAGTAGGGGGCGATGATTGCTATGCACGATTATAGTTGGTTGATTTCTGGGTGCATTTTACAATCTTGTAAGTTTGCGTCCCTGATGCCGGCACGCAATGGCCTGCTCTTGCAAATGATGTCGGGGGATCTTTTAGCGTTCTCTGCGATACAGACGGAGCGCGGTGTTTTTACGATTAATCGCCAGCGGTATTGACCAGGGCGGCCACTGGAATCGAACCGTGAACCTCTACGACAGGCGGCGAACGCCTGTCGTAGTTGCGTGCACAGCAGCTCAATGGTAATGCACTGTGATGACCGTTTACTGGAATCGCATTAATCAGACATTGTCAGCATTCTGCACACCAGACAGCTATGATACTCCTTTGGGCCACTGTGGAAAACGGAGCTCCCTCACAATATGTGGGGCCTCCATAAAAATTGGGATGGGCACAGCCTAGAGACTTGTTAAGCACGTTAACATCCTCGCCAGATGATGAACATTCCTGGCAACTGGAAAAGTTGTACTGCCGGCCAAGAAGAGAGCATTTCAACATTCGGCAGCGGTGGCCCAGTGGCTCACAGGGGACTAATACCAGTGCCCGTGTTGGAGCACTGAGCCAGTTGAATTACTGAGCCAACTCCACTGAGATCCCTGATACAGAGAGCGCACTGAGCCAGTTAGATAACTGAGCCAGCTCCACTTCTTCTTTGCGATTCTTCGAAGCGCGATGGTTAAATTACAGTTTCCCATTTGCTTACACAGCCCCTTGCATTTTCATTGAACTCCGCAAGGTCTTTTGAGCTGCAGATGTTGGGTAGTAGAGCACAGACAAGGCAGTGTTCCATAGTATGGTCTGCTTCTCCACATTCACAGGTGGTTGGGCCGGTCTTGTAGCCCCATCTGACCAAAGCATCTTTTGATCGTCCCGTTCTAGTTCTCAGGCGGTTGAGTGTCTTCCACTGAATCCATGGTGCATCTGAGCCACGAGGGAAGTCTTCAGCAGGTGGGATTCCCATGCCAGTTGTAGGAGGGTCACTCTCAAGCTTTTCCGTCCAGAGCTGGAGTCTGGTTTCCCCTCGAGATGTTGTTAGGGGCTGCACATGGCTGAGGAAGCTTCTTCTTGACTTCAGTCGTTGGGCCGGGGGTTGACGTCCATGAAGGAGGTGGCGTTCATCGCTAGTAGCCTTTGTCATCTCGACTCGACTGGCCACTTCCCGTCTGATATCAGCAGGGGCAATGCCAGCGAGGAGGTACAGGTTGTTTGTGTGTGTGTGGGTTTCAAGCAGCCAGTGATCAGGCGGCAGGTGTTGTTCAATGCCCGGTCAAGTTTCTTGGCATGGGTTGACCTCTCCCAGACAGGACATGCATACTCCGCAGAGGAATAGCACAAGGCCAGAGCAGTAGATCTTAATGTGTGTGCTGTGGCTCCCCATTTGGAGTTGACCAGTTTTCGTAGGATGTTGTTTCGGGAACCGACTTTCAATTTGGTGTTTTTGACGTGCTCCTTAAAGGAGAGAATGCGGTCCAGGGTTACTCCAAGGTAGACAGGGTGCTTACGGTGCTCAAGTGGTGTTCCAGACCATTTGATCTTAAGAGGTCGGTTGGCTTCACGATTCCTGAGATGGAAAGAGCAGACTTGAGTCTTGGCTGGGTTGGCATGTAGGTGGTTGCGCTCATAATAGAGGCGTAGCTCATCTAGGGCTGAGGTGAGATTTGCTTCCACTGCTTCAAACGTACTCTCTTGGGATGTTACACAGAGCTTCTCAGCCAGCAGTGCTGAGAAGCTTGGTTCGATTCCACGCTGCCTTCCTTTAGGCGTGGCCACCCGAGATTGAGAGCCGTGAGTTTTACGACCTCAGCTCGGCTACCTCCAAATGCACGACGCGTTACGTAAATTAGGCTTTTCCACTCAATTCCAACAGAGGCGGCCGTGACGGGTTTTTGTGTACACCCACTCTACGTAATGAGCCACACTCGTCAGAGCTGGAGGCTGACCGTGCCGCGTTCGTGTTTAAGAAGGTAGATAGATAGATGTTTATTATTACAGCAGAAAAATACTCGATGCGCTTGCAAGCTCTTTACGGGACTCTTACGATACAACAAGCATGGTATTCCCGGCTATTCCCGGCTGATGACGACGTGAGGCTCTGCAGGAACAGGCAGTTCTTCCCCACTTAATTTCTTGATCATAATAATCAATGTAATAATTAGCAACGCCTTGAGAACTGCTCTCAAGATCTGCGGTTTCGGGATAGCTATGTCGAGCGTTCTTCCTCTCCTTCACGATGTTTCACCTTCGACGTTGGGGGCATCATCAGCCTAATTGAAGACTCATCAGCCATCCGGACAGAGCAGCTCTTGGGAGTAATGCTCATACATCGAGTCGTGAAAACCTATAATATTATAGCCCCTTGTCAACCCACTGCTGGATGAAGGCCTCCACACACCGTGTCAGCCGCAGGGGTTGGTTTGACCGTACCTCACCGCACTGGTCAGCGCAGATTGGCGATAGGGTGGGGGATAGGCGAGAACCGGTTAAAACTTTGCTTGCCACTGACGAGGCCTTGGCCCAAAATTGAATTCAGTCCGCCAGATTACAAACGCAGTGCGTTAACCACCGCACCACCGCTCCAACACTGCGGTACATTGTATTATAGCTGAAATTACGCCATCAAGTGCGCTTTAGTCCTGCAGTACATTTACCATTATCATCATCATCATCGTCGGTCATGTTCAAGCCACGGCTGGATGAAGGGCTCTGCCCAAGCCATCAACCTCCACTCCCATGCTTGTTGGTTTCCCTGCTCAGACCCGCTCGGCCCACTCAAATCCGCTCAGTCCCGCTCGCTTCCGCTCAGACCCAGTCGGTTCCGCTCGGTCCTGCTCAGATCTGCTCGGCGGACGTTTGTATTACGACGAGCTAGCAGTGCAATATTACAACGCGCCCTGCGATGAGCTCAGAGTGGGGCCTGCACCCCGATTCCGCACGCCCGCAAACGCACATGTGCACGCCACCTGCTTCTCCATCTCCACACAGCACTACGAATAAATGCAAAAATTATCTTTTGGCACCGGAACCGACGATTAACCCGTAGTTGTCCCCGACAACGCGAGCATGCGAACCGCTCTCCGCCAGAAATATGGCTCCGTGTTATTGTGGTTTGAATTCGCGGGATGAGGTTCTTTTTGTTGTTGCGTGACCCGTCACCTTCGTGTAGCCAGTAGCTCAACGGGTTTACGACGACCATGACAACTCTTATAGTGGGATTCTTGAGTCTTGTGACTCGTGAGGCTTTTGGTGACCCATCGAGGGTTCCCTGGGTAAATAGTTGGCATCGTTAATACGTGCGCACGGCTGCCAAGAAAGCGGGCGGCCGGGCATGATGCAAGTTGCTCGCGGTGGCGTCGCTTGCAGGCGGCTGTAATAATAATAATAGCATTTTATAGAGCGCCTTTCACCCGAGGATCACAAAGCGCTGCACAACGACAGAAAAAAAACAACTAATGAGGGCGGCTGCAACGTGCTGCCCGATGTGCCCATGTTCGGGCGATAGATTTCCTGCCGCTCTTTGCCGGTTTGCGCACGCCCACCACCACCACGATTGCTTCCAGGAAAATCTCTTCCAGCAAAAAACGTTACCGTCGCCAAATCGGAATCGGCCATGCTTTTTATCCTCGCTGGTCGCGTCACGGTCCGTCGCTGCTGCTGCCGCAGCGCGCCTGTGCTGCGGTTTCGGAGCAGCATGCTTTCGGAGCCAATATTACGGCACCGCCAACGCACGTGGGTTTGAGCTCGCAGGATTCCCCACCCGAGATTTTACCGGGCCGGTTCACGTGCCGCGGATTCTCACCATGCGTGTTTGTCTTCTCCTTCGTCTAGTCCTTAAGCCTGCCGGGCCGTTGGCAGGGTGACCATTTCCTACTCTCCTACTCTCCTTGCAGTGCTGATCTTTGTCCGTCGCTGTGTCTTTCAACTGAGACGCCTTCCGTTCCGTCCAGTCTTTGATGTCCGGCCAGATCGTGGTCTTCCTGTTTCCGCGGTACCTTCCCGTGTGACCATCTTTTGCGGCCAGTCACAGTTCACCACTGTCACCTTTAATTCTCCAGTTAGATGTAATTAACCAGTGCCTGTACCTTTCAGGATTTGTTTGCTTGTTAAATAAAAATTACAATTTATAACACGTACAGTGTTCGTTCACTGTCAAAGGTATTCGTTCAAAGAGAGAGCGACTCAGAGACATGCTCTCGTTAAGGAATCCTAAGAATGATCTAATAGGCTTTGATTTTGAAGCATTGATCGTCTGTTATATTATCGTATTTAATGATTTTATCATCAGCAGATATAATCCACTGTTGGATGAAGGCCC
>JAZEWU010000039.1:1036278-1052101 GCA_036362915.1 Geotria australis | reverse complement strand
ATCTTTTAGGAGGGCTCCAATGAGGTCTGTAAGCGCCAGGTCGTTTGTCAAATCCAAGATCTTTTTCAGGAGGAGGCGGTGGTTCACACTGTCATAAGTGTTGGGGCTGAGCAGCCTAGTGTTAGGTGGTCCAGTGATGGGTAGTTTACGACACTATTGGTTCGTGTAACGATCACTCGTCTGGTTGGATAGATAGATAGATGATAGATGTTTATCACTGCAGCAGAAAATATCCAGTGAGCTTGCGAGCTCTGGAAGCGGGATTCCTGCGATACAACAATCGTACGTGGTGACCAACATCATGGTAGCGACGCAGCGGTCTTAACATTCGGGGATCCAGAGTTGAGTGGTCTAGTGGGATGTGTCTAACCTGGTGGTCTAGAGCGCCGGTTCTAGTCACCGTGGCCGCGTTTCTCCCCAGCTCGTTAAGTGGACGTTCTGCCCGACGCTGCTGACGCGCGACGGGGAGCGAATTCGCAGCAACGGCAAGTTTGGCGGGCAGCAGAACCGCGCGCCCGTCATCGCCAAGCTCTACGGCGCCGTCTTCGGAGCACCCCTACCCGCCGAGAGCAAAAACATCAGCTCCCAGATCAGTACGATCCCACCGCCGCTCATCGTCGTCATTGTTATCACTGCCCGTGTAATAATAATAATAATAATAATTTTACATTTATAAAGCGCACATATTCATTCAATGTCGAAGGTATTCAGCGACGAGAGAACGACTCAGAGGCGCGAGGAAAGCGCAGAGAGGCAGCTAGGCGGTTTCCCGGCGCCATATTGCCACACACTGCTTCCTATATATTACTAATAGCATTTATAGAGCGCCTTTTCACCCGAGGGTCACAAAGCGCTGCACAAGGCTGTGGAGAGAACGGCATGTCAATAACATCAAGACAGATTAAACTGAGAGTCAAGCAATAGCGATAAATTATAGGACATAAAGACAACAGGAAAATAATAATAATTCTACAACAAGCAAGGAGGCAACAGATGTACCCGAGCAGACGCAGATCGGAAGAGAGAGAGAGAGAGCCAACATCTCGACACGGCACCACTGACCCGCACCAACAGTCCAAGCCAGGGGAAGGAATACATGTTCCCATGAAGGCGCAGGTAGGAAGAGAGCCAACATCCTGGCACGACAGCATTGAGCCTCATTAGTAGTCCTAGCCGGAGGACTTGAAGGCTTTACGGAACAAGTGAGTCTTGAGACGAGATTTGGAGATGGTCAAGGACTCTGCTGAACGAACCCTGTAGTGAGTCGCGGGGGACCGGAGCCTATCCCGGCAGACACGGGGCGCAAGGCCACCGCTATACTCCAGAGGGGATGTCTGTTTGTCGCAGGGCACCGGGGGAAAGTTAGTCAGCGGGCTAAATAACCAAGGCGGCAGCATGTCTTTGCACTGTGAGAGGAAACCGGAGTACCCGCCAAAAACCCACGTTGGACTCGGGGAAAGCATGCACACTCCACACAGAAAGACTCCCGAGCTGGTAGCCGAACACGGGACCTTCTTGCTGTGAGGCGGTGCGAGCCACTCCCTTGCGTGCCGTGCCAGCCTTAGTAGGTGCTGCTCGCTAACAGCATTTGCCCCATCAGTTTGTCGAGACTATACTGGGGGGAGGGGGTCTTCATCTTTGTGCGTGTGGCATGTAGGCGACCTCCAGAAAATGCGCTTGGTCATGGAGGAGCACGGCAAAGTGCAAGTGCAGCTGCGCTTGCTCGTGAAACAGATGCAGTCAGCGCAGACGATCAAACTGAAGGGGAAGCTGCGCGACCTGGAGGAGGAACTCAACACGCTCGAGCAGAAAATCGGTGAGACGCCACCGCGACCCTCACCACGACAACCGGTTTAGAAAATGGATGGATGGGCCACCGCCGCGTGTCGCTGCGGGCCCCGTCGTGCCCTCGCCCTCATCAACGAGACCACGTGACGCGCATCGTTACCCTCCGATCTGCGCGACCCTCCGATGACTCCATTGCCTAAATCTTTCAGATTTGTTATTTTCCTCGATACTACAGCCTGGTTCACACAAACACCTGTTATATTAACTCGAAGGCTTTCATGACCAATGTTAGTCATTGTGAGGTTCTGTTTGTGAGTTTAGGTCATGTGAAGGTGTGTAAGTGAAGTGCACCCGTCGATATACCGGAGCAAACGAAAGAGCACAAACCTCACTTACCTCAAAAGATGGTACCGCCGTTTCGCTGGCATTACGGTACCATCAAAAGATGGTACCGAAACGTCGGTACCATATCTTGAGGTAAGTGAAGTTTGTGCTCTTTCGTTAGCTCCGGTATATCGACGGGTGCACTTCACTTACACACCTTCACATGACCTAAACTCACAAACAGAACCTCACCTGTTATATTGTGACACATCTGTAAAGCGCTCTGAGGTGCTGTGGCATACAAGCAAATCCGCAAACAGGAAAGACGCTGACGGCGCGGTTCTCCTTTTGACGCTTGGGTGAAAGGCGCTCTATAAAATGCTATTATTATTATATTATCCTCAATTCGCGTGAATCACAATCGATTCACACACGTTTGTTTTGGTGCACGTATCACGAGCGTGATAATCAATTTCATTTGATGTAATAATTACACGCCCTGTGATGGACCGGCGTCCCGTCCTGGGTATAGCCTTGCCTTGCGCCCTGTGTCTGCCGGGATAGGCTCCGGCTCACCGCGACCCTGTACAGGATTAAGCGGTCACTGACAATGGATGGATGGTAATAATTACATTTCCCCCTTTCCAACCTTCTCGGGATGACCGCACAACTGCCAGGACTCAAAGACGCCAGCCAGGCGACCCGGGACCGTCGTCAGAGCCCAGAAGCACACGCTGGGGGTAACGGCGTGAACACGAAGACCCCCACGACCCCAAAACGGAAAGCCGTCCAGCGTAGCGTTGGGTGAGCGAAGCACAAAATCTCGGCGATCGATGGAGAGATGTTTATAATTTCAGCAGAAAATACCCAGTGAGCTTTGCAAGCTCTTTATAGGATTCATGCGACACAACAAACACGTGAGTTGACGCAACGAATACGCGATAGCTAAGGTCACCGGGCCTACTTGGGCCCTCAGCCCAATGGTGCAGGTCTACTGGTCAAATTTCCAATGTATTGATGTAGCTTTTCACGGCTCAATTTACGAGAATTGCTCTAAAGAGCTATTCTAATCAAACTTCCTTCGTGCTGTCCAATCTTCAGCTTTCCTATTCGTTTCACTGTGCACCATCCCCTTGTAACCCAAACCGTAACCCCTTTCCTTTAAGTCGTCGAGCAGCATCTGTCTTTTTCCGCCTCTTGGCCTCTTATCGGCCAAATAATTAACGAGTGGTTTTTTAAAGTTGTGGGAGGAAACCGGAGAACCCAGAGAAAAACCCACGCAGAACAGGGGGAGAACACACAAACTCCACACAGAAAAGGCGCCCGAGCCGAGATTCTAACCCGGGGGCCTTCTTGCTGTGAGGCACAGATGTTACCACTGCGCCACCCTGTTCCACAGAATAAAAATGTCAGCACTTTCATGACGTTAAAGTCGACAAACAGCAGTAACGTTTGCAGGTCGCCATCCAGCCGGCTGCTCCTGCTGAAGGATTAACCAAGGTGCTTGTCTCACTCGTTCCTTGCCCGACTCGTCTCCCCCCACCCCTGCCCCAGTGACAACGGAACGAGCAGCAGCCACGGGACTCCCAGCAAGCGCCCCCGAAGGTAGTGAGGACGCTCGCCGGCTCAAATTCTCATCCGACGGGTCAGGAAGGAAGCTGCTGGCATTGTGGGTAAAGAATGTGAATTTGAGTATAACACCTGGGTATAACACGTGTTATTTAGTCAAGGTCAGTGTTTACAGTATTAGTTGCATCAATCTGGTTTACATGGCTCCCATGTATGAGAACGGCTCTCAAGAGCTGCTCTTTCGGAATAGCCGCGTCAAGCGTCCCTCCTTCATGACGTTTCTCCACCCTACGTTGGAGGAGAGGGGAGGAACGCTTGATGCAGCTAAAACAAAAGCGCAACCCGTGAGAGCAACTTGCGTTTTTTTTCCATCCATCCATCCATCCATTTTCTAAACCGCTTGTCCTGGTGAGGGTCGCGGTGACAGCAGTCCAAGGAGAGTTCGATTTAATTCGTTTGTAGTTATGGTTATTTGTAGTTTCCACGTAGCTTGTCTGCTTGCACGTAGTATGGATGTACGACGCTCGCAGTGTTGCCAGTTCGATCTTCCCACTGCAGCAGTTGTTTGAAACAACGAGCGGTTTTCTTACAACCCCCCTTGCTCCTCGCCCCTGCACCATCTCAGGCCACCCGTCCCTTGCAAATGTATTACACCGATGTAAGTGAGTCGGCAGGCTGGGTGTGGTGGGGTTGAAATGTGGGTAATCCCACCTCATCCAGGACGTTTGTGCAGATTGCAAGGGTAGGCCAGATACCCTCTAGGGCTCCCTCTAATAGAGGTCCTAGAAAGATGCAGGAATGCGATTAATTGCGAGCAATCGGCAGTTGGGAAGGGACTGTTTCATAGGCTTTCATGACCAATGTTATTTATAGTGAGGCTCTGTTTATGAGTTTAGGTCACGTGAACAAAGTGTGTAAGTGAAGTGCACCCGTCGATATGTTGGAGCAAACGAGCGAGCACATGCATCACTTACCTCAAAAGATGGCACCGACGTTTCGCTGAGATTCCACTCAGCATCATCAGGGGGACTCAGACAGAAAAGACAAAAAAAAGTTGGTCTAGAAATGTTTTTTTTACATCACAGTTGAAATGTGCTTAGAGAATGTTGTACAGTTCAATTACTTGCCGTATGTATAATAACCTTTAAGAAGAAGGCTCCAAACAAGTGACAGTATTGTTGGCCACTGCAGACGGAGCTTGCTAAACATTGTATTGTACATTTATTTTGCTAAACATTTGTTATTGGCCTGTAGGCACGAACTTGTTTGTCACAGGCCCACAAGCAAAACTATAAACCGTTTTTGTATTTTACAACGACATTTTTTGTTGTAATAAAACGTATTTGTTATGTCCATCATTGCAAAGAGACATGGTGATAGTAGGGATGGGGACAGCGTTTGTGTAGAGCGCGTGTACTCCTCCGTACACCTGCTGATCCTGGAAGACCAGGCAGTACGGCGATAATATGCAATTTGTAACGCGTGGCACGTATTCAAATTTGACGGTATTAATTCGAAGAGACAACGGACTCAGAGGCACGAGGTAACCTGCAAAGGGGGTAGTCAAGCCCCGCGGTTAGCCGGCGCCAACCCAACAGCCACAGCATCCTGTATATTATCAGTCAAAGAATTAGGTTTTTTTTATTGTGGTAGGAAACCAAAGAACCTGGAGGAAACTCACGCAAAATAGGGGGAGAGCACACAAACTCAACACAGAAAGGCGCCCGAGGCGGGAATCGAACCGCCTCGGGCAGGACGTTCATTCTGTGAGGTGCGGATGTTACCGCTGCATAGACACCTGCCTAAATCGGTGGTCGACTCACTGCACTACGAGTCCTACGACGCGGGGAATCTTTTTCACTCGTCGCAACTTTGCTTTCCACCTAAGGGGGGTTAACCGCTGGAACCTGACGGGAACACACAGCTGCTTTGTACCACACAAAATCACAGTCAAACTCGGCGACTCCCAAACTCTTCCAACCATAAGCGATGTAAATAAATGTAGCATAACCGCAGCCACCCGGCACACAAACCCACGCCCTCCCCGTACACAGGCGAACGCCCACAAGCTACACACGGCGCGTTTGTAAACCCGCGCATAGCACGAAACACTTCGAGGCCGAGCTGAAAGACAACGATGTCCAGAGGCTGACTGACCATCGTGCTTCGAAGAATCGCAAAGAAGAAGAAGCACGCACGTGGCTGTGCACCGCGCAAGTGGGTGTGCGGGCGACCACACCAGACACTAGGGATCAAGGTAGAAGCCTTCACGTCGCGAACCCTGTCAAGTAATACTCGGTATTACCTGCAAATTCTACCAAACACTTCGAAGCCGAGGAGCTGAAAGACAACGATCTCCAGAAGCTCAACAGATGCCAGAAGCCCCTAAGTCTGGAGCAAGAAGAGAGGCCAATGCCCGCCGCCTTTAAGGCCAGCACTGACCATTATATCTCGAAATGTTCAAGGGCTGTCTGCAACTGAAGAAGAACTTGTTGCAATGGGAAACTGTCATAACCATCACGCTTCATCGAATTCAATCCAGACACTGTCGGTCAGTCCGTTTGTATGTAAGCTGGAACGAACCGTTTAGCTTTGCGGCTCTTTTTAACAATTGTCCTGCCGGGGAGGGGTAAGCTAGTTACTGAATAACTTGGGCTATGCACGGAGTGGGAAGCCAAGTCCATCACAAGGCACCGCGGGAAACTTAATCAGGCTAGTTAACTATGCAATATATATTTGGACTGTGGGAGGAATCCCGAGTACCCAGCGAAAACCCACGCGGACACGGGGAAAATGTCCAAACTACGCGCAGAAAAGCACCCGCGGCCGGGATATCGAACCCGGCTTCCTTCTCGGTGTGAGGCGGCAGCCGCGACTCACTGCGACACCGTGCCGCCCAAAAAACAGAAATCTTAACTCATCGGTCAATCACACCTGGCTCTCGAAGAGAGAAAGGTCGCAGCAACCAGACAGTAGAGCTGGCGCCAAATTCCGCCCTCCAAAGTTCTGCAGTCCTCTATGTATTTGAGTTGTCATCGGCCAATTATTGAACATTTACATGTGCCGTTCTCTCCACAGCTCGGATTATATAAAAATAAAACCCCCAAAAAAATGTTGTTGCTGATTTTCCGTTCTCTGTCGTTGCTGACATGTCGTTCTCTCCACAGCCTTGAGCAGCGCTTTGTGACCCTCGGGTGAAAGGCGCTATATAAATGCTATTATTATTATTGAACGGCAGCACTCGGGGAAACACCCCACGCGTGCGAGGGGAAACACTATACACGATATAGATGGAACAGGTGGAGCCCACATTTGCTGTACCGCATCCTTCCTGCGAGCCAGGGCGCGCCTCCTCGACATCCAAAGTACGTGGCAGACATCAAGTAGGCAAGTATTCGCGTCTCCTGCCTGGTGGCGCTATCGGGGCTGGGCTGTAATGTAGATCATATGTCCCGGGTTTTTATAGCTACAGAAGGTGGCAACCCTACCCGTTCCGCGTCTCCGATCGTTATTAAGTGTTGTTGGTTAGCTGTTTGATCTCTGGACCCCTGAGCCGTCTCACGAATTAGTGAGGAGGAGTCTTGGCATCCCGCGTCTTCGTGTTGCCGAGGTGCTGCACGGAAACACGGGTCCCGGGGAACGTTTGCCACGCAGTGTTCTCAGTCGGGCATCATCAAGCAGCAGGAGAAGAAGGGGACGCGTGAGAGGGGAGGGACGGAGTTAAAGCTGCAAGACGAGTAACTCAAGGGGGGCTAAGGTTGAGGAGGAGAAATAGGCGGGAAATGGAGCGAGAGGGGCGAGAGGGGGGTGGGTGGAAATGCAAGACGAGAGCGGGAGAGTCGCAACTGGGCGCTCTCAAGGCGGGCGCCTCGTGTTTGCCGAAGCTGGGCAAACACGGGGCGATGGGACGAGAAGGAGGAGGGAGAGGGGAAAACAGGCACCACCCTCCCCACCACACCACCCCCCCACACTCGCTCACCCGCCCCCCACTTTATTAATAAATGCGACGCAAGACGAGGAGGACCGCGAGACGCGAGGGGCAGCCGAGGAGACGGGAGGCGCCTGGACGGCATCTTCCATGAGACGCCGTGAAACCAACTGGTATCTCGTCGCATCACCGTCACTGACCGTCACCGCCGTAACTCATCATCAGCAGCACTGCCATCCAGCACTCGTCTCTTAATCATCTCAGTCCGTCACCGACCAGAACCATCCCATCGTGATCATCTACATCACAGCATGTCGTAGTTTAGCATCAGCACCCACTATCACCATCATCGCTTCAAATCGTCACTGACAGCCCATCACAGAGTGCTCTCGCAGACGATGTTGTAACCGGGGGACGGAGTCTTGGCATGCAGTTTCTCGGGTAATTTTGTTGCTGTTGGTTTTTTTGATCCGACGATCCCTGGCGATGTTCGGCTGAGCCGGAGGAACTTGAAAAGAACAGTGGGGGGTGGGGGGGAACAAAAAAATCCCCGGGGTGGGAACATCGGAACTCCGCAACCCTTGCGCAGTTTCACTCGATTTAAAATCACGCAACCAGGCAGGAGATTCCCAACTTGGCCCAGGTCACCTGCGCACAGATACACACACACACAGACAACATCTAAATCCCGTTCCGATCAATTGCTTCATCGACTTGAACAGCGGCAGAGACGAGCGGACGCATGGACTTGTGATCTTCAGCGCAACTCCAGCAGCTCGAGAAGAAGTGGCGTCCACCACCTCCCACCTCCTCGTCCGTCGTCAACACCAAGAAATCATCCTCCCCTCCCCCCCCATCACCCCACCCCCCCGCACCGGATCATGGCTCCAAGTGTTCGGGCGGAAGTCTCCGGAGCCGTGTTGTTGGCGGTGGTCGCGCTGTGTTGTCTGGGTCCCCTCGGGACGACAGCGAAAGGTCACTACGGCTCCCCGTACCGACTGAGCCTCTACTCGGCTCCGTCGCCTCCCGTGCGCTCCCCTCCCCGGCACAGGTGAGTGAGGGGGTGATCGACTTGGCCCCCACTCCGTGAGTGTGGGGGGTGATCCAAGCCTCGCTGGTGGTGCGCCTGCTGGTGATGTGATGGAGCGACGGGTGATGTGATGGAGTGGTGAGTGACGCACGTGGCGGTGATGTGATGCGGTAGTGGGCGATGCAGCGGTGGTCTGATGCACGTGCGAGGGTGGTGCAGTGGTGGTGATGTGATGCCTCGCTGGTGGTGCACGTGGTGGTGATGTCATGCGGTGGTGGGCGATGCAGCGGTGGTGATGTAGTGGTGGTGATGTGATCCCTTGGTGAATGATGCACGTGGTGGTGATGTCATACACCGCTGGTTGATGCAGTGGTGATCTGATTCAGTGGTGGGTGATGCAGTGCTGGGTGGTGTATTGGTGGGTGGTGCACGTGGTGGGCGATGCGGTGGTGTGGGCGATGCAGTGATCAGTGATGCAGCAGTCATATAACGTGGGGAGCGGTGGCACAGTGGTTAGCGCACTCGGCCACCCGAGTTCGATTCCCGCTCACGGCCAACACCGGTGACGATTTTCTGAAACGCGTCTCAGCCTTGCATAAAGTGCCCGGTGCGGAGTGCCAACAGCCGTAGTGGGGAAGACAAAGGCGGCTAGGCGTGGTGCTGGCCACCCCCTACCTGCTTGCATTCTGTGGAGGCCTTGAATTAAACAGTGCTCGCTAACAGCACTTGCCCCATCTTTTGACCAAGGACTATACGGGAGAACTTTGTTTTGTTCTTAGTGACGTAGGTGGTTGCTCTTAATTAGAAAACGATTCTCTCTCTCCGCCGCTGCACAGCAGCTTAACTGGCCTGCGGACTAAATTGCTTCCCGGTGCCCTGTAATAGACTGGCGGCCCATCCTGGGTATAGCCCTGCCTTGCAGCCCTGTGTCTGTCGGGATAGGCTCCGACTCACCGCAAGGTAGAAGCGTTCACGTCGCGATCCCTGTCAGGTAATACTCGGTATTGCCTGCGAATTCTACCAAACACTTCGAGGCCGAGCTGAGGGACAGCGATGTCCAGACGCTGACCATCGTGCTTCGAAGAATCGCAAAGAAGAAGACCGCAACCCTGTAGAAGATTAAGCGGTTTCTGACAACGGATGAAAATGAATGAACGAGATGAATAAACGAAACTTAAGACGGCTCTCACGCCGCGTGTCCTCCGTCCGTCCCCACGTGTCGCCGCTTCAGGAACTGGTGGAAAGACAAAGATCCCCCGTATAGCCTTAACAGACTGTTGGGGCAAGTGCCGTTAGCGAGCACCTATGAAGGTCGACACGGCACACGAGGGGGTGGGTGACCAGCACCACGCCCGGACGCCTTTGTCTGCCTAGTGGCGATGTTTACACACCGCACTAGGTACTCATTTGAGGCTGAGTCGACCTAGGGGAGGCCCAGGACCGGTTTAGAAAATTGTCACATGTGTTGGGCCGTGAGCGGGGATTCGAACTCGGGTCGCCAGATTCGTAGCCCAGCGCGCTAACCACCGGGCCACCGCTCCCCACGTGTCGCCGCTTCAGGAACTGGTGCGCGCACGTGGTGACGCGCACCATCACGTGCGCCGTCATCAACGGCACCGACTCCTACGTGAAGGCCGAGCACAGGCCCTGCACGTGGCCCAAGGGCAAGTGCCAGCGGCCGCTCATGTGAGTATCTCGGCCCCCAGTTCGAGCCCTGCTCACGGTCGTCCGCGTGTTTGCGTTCAGATCTTCTTCTTTGCGATTCTTCGAAGCACGGTGGTCGTCAGCCTCTGGACATCGTTGTCTTTCAGCTCCTCGGCCTCGAAGTGTTTGGTAGAAGCCGCAGGCGACACCAAGTATTACTTGACAGGGATGATGGTGATGGGACGGAGGTTACTTGTCGGCAAGTAGGGGCTGAACTACAGGCGGATAGATGTTCGTATATCATAGCAGAACATATGCAGAGCTTGCAAGCTCTTTATGGGATTCCTGCGATACAGATGTCTTGTGACCGGTCCCCCCCTCCCCCAACTTTAATGCTCTAAAACGTAATTTTGTTGGCATATCCAATGGGTATGTAATGTAATATAAGCAAATATATATAAAAAATATACGTTTATACATTGTATTAATATTACATAAATAAGGGTTGTTTAAGACATAAATGAATGAGCAAGGCAGGGGAACACCGAGAATGGGACGCCAGTCCATCACAGGGCGCCTGGGGAAATTTAGTCAGTACGCCAATTAACCTGGCAGCGTGTCTTTGGACGGTGGGAGGAAACCGGAGCGCTCGGCGAAAACCCACGCGGACGCGGGGAGAACATCCGAACTCCACACAGAAAGGCCCCCGAGCCGAGATTCGAACCCGGGACCTCTCTTGCTGTGAGGCGGTAGCGCTACCCACTACGCCACCTTGCCGCCCCAGCGTTGTTGATATGCCGTCCTCTTCGCGGCCCTTGTGCAGCGCTTTGTGACCCTCGGGTGAAAGGCGCTATATAAATTGATATTATTATTATAACCGTCGTATCACAACCTCACTTCATACCTGCACCGAACGGCTTCGAGCCGCTTTCTGAGCGGTACGCCGGCACCGGACCGTAACCGGCTTACTCTCGCCTCCGGCTGCAGATACCGCACGTACCTGCGCCCGCACTACAAAGTGGGCTACAAGACGGTGACCGAGATCGAGTGGCGCTGCTGCCCGGGCTTCGGCGGCGAGAACTGCCTGGACCGCGTCGAGGGCGGCGCCCCCCCATCGGCCTCAGGTGAGGAGCCCTGACCGGGGGACTCCAACCCACACGGCGTGGCCCGTACTCTTGAGCCGTAATCCAACCGTTACCGTAATAACAATAACAACAATGGTATTTTATATAGAGCGCCTTTCAACCCGAGGATCACAAAGCGCTGCACAAGGGCCGCGGAGAGAACGGCATGTCAACAACGACAGAAAAAAAACCAACTAATAAAAAACGAAAGGCAAAATTTTGTGATGATTAAGGCTGCTTCGAATGACACTGAAAGGTCGTGAAAGTGGCAATGTTAAAAGCGGCAAAAATCTGCCAGCGTCCCCTAAGATGATGCTAACCCGTTAATTGATTTGCCGATAACATCATAACACATAGGACGGGGTGCGTGGCGAAATGCAGGCGCCGGCAAACCGCCTGTCTGCCTCCCTCCGCCTCTCTGTGGTTTCCTCGCGCCTCCGAGTCGTCATCTCCTCGAATTAATACCTTTGAAATTGAATCAATATGCGTGCGTCGTAAATATAATTTATTATTTTTGTTAAATACATGCATTTGAACCTAATGGCAAATTGTTACCTACCAACCCCTACCCTTGACATGAATCCCTTGCCTGAACCCTAACGCTGACCTTAACAGTGCCAGGAACCCTATCCCTCATACTACCTATGACAATAACAACGGCCCAAACCCAGAGCATAACCCTGACCCCGACCTGTAACCCGACCCTAACCACAGGTGACCCGTGACGAACCAACACAACACACATTCTAGCCAATCAGCGCACACGACACGGCGAGACCAACGCAGCGTCCGCACGCCGACCGAGATTATTGACGCGAAACCTAATCTGAACCCTGATTGTGATTCTAACCCTAACCGCGTGCACATGTGTGTGCACGTGGTGAACGTGTGTCTTCATTCCGACGCGTGCCGATTCATGAGCTCCATGTGAGCACATCTGTCTCCCCTCTCCCTCCCTCCGTCCCTCCATCTTCTCCTTTGCTCATTTTCCCTCCCTCGCTCTCCCACCTTATCTCTCCCTCGCTCTCTCGCTACCCTCTCGCTGCCTCTTCCCCCACTCTGTTTCCTTCGCTCCTTGTCACTCCCTCCCTTTCATTTTGCGTGTTTGTTGTGTCGCAGGAATCCTGTAAAGAGCGCGCAAGCTCAAAGGGTGTTTTTCTGCTGTAATAATAAACATCTATCTATCTCTACCTTCCTATCCCCCTCTCTCTCTCTCGCACTCTCTCGCTCTTCCTCCCAGTGCCTGGAGCTGGCTTCGCCAAAGGCGTCCCGACTGGCGGGGGGACTTTCAAGCCGGGCGGTCCGGCCACGAAGGTCCCGGGGGTTATGGTGCCAGGGCCTCCCCAGGGCGGGAGTCAGGGTGACCCAACCAAAACGGGGTTCAAGCCCAAGTACCCCCCGAAACGTACGCACTCAATCCCACGCGAGGTTTCGGGTTCGATTCCCGGCACAAGTGACTTTCCGTTGCGGAGTCTGCACGTTGTCTTTGCGTTTACGTGTTTTCGACGGGTTTCCTCCCACAGTGGAAAGACATGCTGCTGCTGCTGTCAAGGTTAAATTGTCTTGATCTTCTTCTTTTTTGCGATTCTTCGAAGCGCGATGGTCAGCTTCTGGACATTGTTGTCTTTCAGCTCGGCCTCGAAGTGTTTGGTAGAATTCGCAGGTAATACCAAGTATTACTTGATAGGGATCGCGACGTGAACGCTTCTACATTGACCCCCAATTGGCTTGATGACTAAATTGGCCGTAGTGCCCTGTGATGAACTGGCGTCCCACCCTGGGTACAGCCCTGCCTTGCACCCTCTCTCTGCTCCAGCTCACCGCAACCCTGTACCGAAAATGATGGTGATGATGGAGTTAATTTTGTTGAACCGGGTGAGATCTCTGGAGGCACGGAGAGTCTCATTAGCAAGAGGGACCTGGTTTGAGAACCGTGACCAGCATTGAGACGATTCATGGAACCAGTAGCATGGGAAGCGGTTACTCTCCTAACTTCGTGGCTCGTAACAGGTGTAGAGCGGTGTCATGTAGGTGGCCATAGCCATATTTTTCTGAAATACGTGCCGTTTACTTGACTAAAAGTTGTTTTGGTGTCTGTTAGGATGAATATAAATAGCATGCGTCTTTCAAAAAAACATGCTCACGCAAAGGATAAAAACGACACTTCCTTTTCGTTCCAGATAAATTTGGGACATGGGGAATGTGTCCCAAGTGGGAATTGGCTCCATGTGACCGTTTCGTCCAATCGCAGACTTTCACAGCCGCGGCTCCATTATAAAAACAACGTGTAAATGATACCAGGGGTGGCCGTTACGCAGAGACAATACCATTCTGGAAAAACGGTTAAAGTTCCTCATCCTGTTGCTACAGAACAAGTGTTTGTGTCCAATTCGCGTTGCCGCGTTATTTGATTTGGAAACACAGCGGTTGGTCGCCCCCTAGCGACTGTCCAAGTAACTCTAAAAACATTCCTACAAATTGAGAGGCTGACCATCGTGCTTCGAAGAATCGCAAAGAAGAAGAAGATCTCAATCGGGCAGCACGGTGGCACAGCGAGTAGCGCAGCATGTTCTCTCCCCGTGTCCGCGTGGGTTTTCGCCGGGCACTCCGGTTTCCTCCCACCGTCCAAAGACACGCTTGCCAGGTTAATTGGCGTACTGACTAAATTTCCCCAGGCGCCCTGCGATGGACTGGCGTCCCATCCTCGGTGTTCCCCTGCCTTGCGCCCTGTGTCTGCCGGGATAGGCTCCGGCCCACCGCGACCCTGTACGGGATTAAGCGGTTTCTGAAAATGGATGGATGGACAAATTGAACCAAACGCGTGCCCACGCGTTACAAATCGTACTTGTCATCATTTACGAAGCCTCTCACGCCTAGGCCCCGGCGCAAACTGCAGCGGTAAGAGAACGTAACCTTTTGCCCCCCGACCCCGACCCCCGGTTCCCCCCAGCGAGCGGCCGTCCGCTCCTCGACCTCTACGGCGAGCGCATCGACCGCCTGGAGGAGGCGGTGCGGCGCGTGGCGCTGGTGCTGGAGCAGACGCAGGGCTCCCTGGTGGGCATGACGGACGGCCTGCGCGCCACGCTGCACGCCGACGCGCGCCACATGATCCAGGCGCTGGTGGGCGGCGCGGTGCGCGACCGCGGGCCTGCCCGCGGCGAGGCGCCCGACTCCGTCGTGGGATTCGAGGCCGTGCCGCCGCCGCCTCGCGACCGGCACCAGGAGGTCGGCCCCGGCGGAGACAAGGCGCCAGGCGTCTACGCCGAGGTAACGGGGTGACGGCGCGTGGGGGGTGTGAGGGGGGTAGGCCGGACGGAGGGGGGTAAACGGGACGTGCCACGGGTGGGCTGATGTGGCACGGGAAGGCCTGGAGCTGACTGGCTCTCTTTATGAGTTAGGTCACGTACAAAGTAAGTGTCGCGTGACCTAACTCATGAAAAGAGCTATACTATGGATAACATTGGTCACGAAAGCCTTCGTGTTAAATTTGCTGAAGACTGGTACCAGCGGTGTCAAGATCGACCTCTGTGTAGGATGGTCGTGAAAGACGCTACTGGGCAGTTGGAGGCAGTCGCCCTCCAGCAACGACGGATGGCAGATGAGCTACGCTCTCGACACGTGGCCTCAAGGTGCAAATGGCCTGGCACGTGCGCCATGGTGACGTCCCCGCCACTTAGCGACGAACGGCGGTCGCTGCCGTTGTTGCTAACAGCACTTGTCGCCGTTGTCTGTTAACTCGGGGGACGGGTGGTGAGGAGAGGGTGATATTTTTAATTTTCAATTCAATTCAACTTTATTGTCAATCCTGCCCATATGGTACGGGACGCTATAGAGGCTCGAAATTCCGTTTCTCTCGGGCCCCCCGGCGTTGGCACATTGCGATGTTCGCGTCGCGTCTGTCGTTTGTCGCGCGTGGCTTTCTGTCGCAGCCGTACGCGGACGCGACGGCGCAGGTGTCGTCGCTGCGGGAGGAGCTGCGCGAGCGCGACCGCGCGCTGGCCGAGCTGCGGGCCGCGGTGGCCGGGCAGGCCCAGCAGATCCAGCGTCTGGCCGACAGGGTCCCCCACCCGCCGCAACAACTCCCGCAGCCCGACCTGGCCGTGCTCGACTCGCTGCTTGGCGACCGCATCCTGCAGCTCAAGGGTGAGGCCTCGTTGTGGCCTCTGGCGGTTCGTCCGTTCGCTATGGGTACCCGCTCCTGTTAGAGGGTCGCGGAGGGGCCCGCGGCCTGTCCTAGGAGACGCAGGCCACGAGGCAGGGCTGTGCCCGGGATGGGACACCTCTCTGTTGCAGGCCACCGTGGGACTCGTAGTGCAGTGCGTCGACCACCGATTTAAGCAGGTATCTATGCAGTGGTAACATCTGCACCTCACAGATTGAAAGTCCTGCCCGAGGCGGTTCGATTCCCGCCTCGGG
>JAZEWU010000039.1:995059-1011968 GCA_036362915.1 Geotria australis | reverse complement strand
TATTACTTGACAGGGATCGCGACGTGAACGCCTCTACCTTGATCCCCAATTTGCCCACGACTGATAATAACTACATTTCCCCAGTGCCGTGTGATGGAGTGGCGTCCCATCCTAGGTATACCCCTGCGTTGCGCCCTGTGTCTGCCGGGATATGCTCCGGCTCACCGCAACCCTGTACAATATTAAGCGGTTTCTGACTATTAATGAATGAAGATAATAATACTTTGTTATGTTCTGATGCAGGTTTTCACGGCTCGATTCATGAGGAAGGGAGAGCGCTCGACACGGTTATCGCGACAGAATAGCTCTGAAGAGCAACCATAAATATTTTGTTACCACGGTTAGCATTTCCAAGGTGCCAAAGCATTTCACGTCCGAGCAGCGACCTGGATTCAAAATATAATTTATCAATAACCGTTTGAAAAAAAATTGGAGAGAGAGAGTCATAAATGGAAATCTTATAAATATTTGAGTAGCTTGGGATTATCAGGCGTACTTAACGGCCCTGCCTCAAATGTCATGTCTTGTTCTGAGGCTCCTTTATTAGGCTTGCTCTTTGAATGCATCATGCAATGTTCCAAACATTTTTTTTTAAATAAAAAGTAAAAATTAAATTTGATTTGCTATCACAGGCGACCAGGTGCCTTTTCTCAAGGGGGGTGGGCTGGTGATAGCCAATTGGGGAACCGGTGCCTTTTGATATTTTAGGTTCAAGCCCAAGGGCTTGGTGTCTCCGAGGAGATAAGGGCAATCTCTGTTAGTGCACCGAGACACTATTTGCTAGTGCCTTCGTCGTCGTGTGTACTGTGTAACAATACTGTAAGTGGGGAGCGGTGGTGCAGCGATTCGTGCTCTGCACCACGAACCTGGCCACCCCGAGTTCGATTTCCGCCCACGGCCAAACCCAGTGACTATTTTCTGAACCGGTCCTGGGTCTCTCCTAAGTTGACTCTGTCTGAAACGAGCACCTGGTGCGGTGTGTAAATATCGCCACTTGTTTGCGTTGGTTAGTTAGTTCGAGCTTTTATTGTGTTTTCAGGAATGCCGTATCCAGAGCTTGCAAGTTTACCGAGTATTTTCTGCTGTAAGAATTAACATCTATCTATCTATCACTGGGGAGAACACGGCGGGTGAGCCTTAATAGGTGCTCGCTAACAGGATTGACAGCCAACAGTCTGTGTATGGCTTCTTGGAGAATATCTGTCTTGTGGAGCTTGCATTGTGTGAAGGACAGGCGGTGTCATATTGCTCGACCCGCATTGTGAATGCACACAATATGTGAAAGATATCGTGTGCATTTGTGTGTCCTATTGTGCATACTACCTGTCTGTGTGTGTGGATACGCGGGGAGCGGTGGCTCACCGGGTTAGCGCGCTGGGTTACAAACCTAGCGACCCGAGTTCGATTCCCGCTCACGGCCAACACCAGTGACGATTTTCTGAACTGGTCCTAGGCCTCCCCTAAGCAATTAAAGCAAGTAAACCTATGCAGCACCATGTTTTTGGACTGTGGGAGGAAACCGCAGTGCCCGGCGAAAACCCAGGCGGACACGGGGAGAACATGCAAACCCCACACAGAAAGCCGCCAGAGCCGTGCAAATCTTAATCCACCAAATTACAAGACGCACCCTCCAATATTTGCTTAACAATATCTCTTGTTATCCTGACAATACGGTAATAATGTTATTTGTTTACCTAGGCGAGAACTCATTACTGTTTTTTTCAAGAGGGCCCTGCGTTATTTGTGTTTCTATATTTTGGGTATTCTGTGTGCTGTCGTCTATTAATTGCATTGTATATGTGTGTGCCTAGTATGTATGTATTATGTATAGTGTGTACCCATGAGTGATGTGTTTGTGCGTGTGTGCTATGTATGCATGAACCTGCATCCGTTACATATTTTATGATACTGTACGTGTGTGTGTAGAGTCTGGTTATATTATGTTTGCTTTCTGTGCCTGTGTCTACGTGGTGTGATAATAATTTACATTGGTACGTGTGCATTATTTGACCTCATCCAGCAGCGGATAGACAATGGCTGACGTTTGATAATTACTTTCCTGGGGGGTCAAGGTAGAAGCAAGCGTTCACGTCGCGATCCCTGTCAGGCAATACTTGGTATTGCCAATACTTTGGTGTTGCCAGCGAATTCTACCAAACACTTCGAGGCCGAGCTGAAAGACAACGATGTCCAGAAGCTGACCATCGCGCTTCAAAGAATCGCAAAGAAGAAGAAGTACAAAGGCTGATTAGCACCTGGGTCTGTCCCGTGACCTGGGTCTGTCCCGTGACCTGGGTCTGTCCCGTGACCTCGTACCAGCAGCGAGTATTCCACAAATCACGTGGCCTTAGAGTGCACCTAGCCTGGCACAGCTAGCACTATGGCGACACCACCGTCACTTAGTGTTAAATAGCTGTGTGTCCGTGTAATGGGTGTCGTGGGCTAGCGGTAGCTCGGTGGTTCGCGCGCTGGGCCTGGTCCTCCTCTAGTTAGACCCGACCTCAAATGAGTACCTAGTGCCGTGTGTAAACATCGCCGCTCGGGAGACAAAGCCGGCCGGGCGTGGTCCTGCTCACCCACATCCTCGTGCGCCGTGTCGACCTTCATAGGTGCTCGCTAACGGCACTTGACCCTACAGTCAGTTACGGCTATACCCAGGGATCTTTGTCTTTGAGTCCTTGTGGGTCGTTTGTGTGTTGCTTGTGTTTATTTTGAACCCAATGTTGCCGCTTTCTTCGTTAGGTTGAATCATCCCTTCCTGCAGCTCATTTTAATTGGTTGTTGTCAGTCACCCTGATATTGCTCATCCTCTCTCTCTACGTAATGAGTGGTATGTCTCTATTTCCAATCTAATATTTTTGTAAATATTTTTTTTTCATGTAGATGTGAAATAGAATAGGCTTTCAAAACATCGCTCCTTGTCCAATTCCCCTTCTGCGTTGTATTTGCCGCTCGTCTTAACCGCAGTCTCCATATTTTGACATTGTTTCGATCAGCGATGATCAATGACTAGTCATGGATCGTGACAGGTTTTGTGATGGACGTCGGGACAAATCAGGACGCAAACACTCATAATGTCGGCAGACAACAATTTCCGTTACGCCTGGTGGCAAATAAAAAATCTTGGACTAAGAATTAGTCAATTAACAACACGTGGTGATCACTATTGCCAATAGATGGCGCGATTGTGTCGATGTTCGATTTCTGGTGGAGCCTGTGGACAGCCATCAGAATGGATCCCGGAGCTTGGTGTATTGGGCACTGTTAATTAAAATCAAGTGTATATAATCTGCTAATACTGTTTGTGAATACATGGTAATAATAATAGCGTTTTATATAGCGCCTTTCACCCGAGGGTCACAAAAACAAAGGAACAACATTTTTTAAATGATTAAGGCTGCTTCGAATATACTGAAAGGTCGTGAAACTGGCAATCTTAAGAGCGGCAAAAATCTGCCAGCGTCCCCTAAGATGGCCGTCACTTCCTTCGTGCACGTATTGTGTTTTGTCCGTGTGTGTGTGTATACCGCATTTATTTGTAAGCGTGGCTGGCACCTACGTAACCCCAACAACCGCCGTTCGTCACAACGTGACGGTGACGTCTCCACGTTGCCTGTGCCAGGCCAAGTGCACTTTGAGTCCAAAGACACACGTGATCACTCGCATTTATACACACGCACGTCTACACACCAACAGTGTACTTGCCTACCACGCACACAAGACGGACAAAGATCCCCGTATAGCCTTAACACACATACGCATTCACATACACGTCTATAAACACTCAAGCGCGCGTCCACACACACACACGTCTACACACACACCTATACACTCTCTATCTCTCACACACACACGTCTACAATCTCTCCCTCGCGCACACACACACACGTCTACACACAGTGAACACGCAGAATCGCGCGCGCGTCTAAACGCACACAGACGTCCGCACTCTCTCGCTCCCGCGCACACACGCACACGCACACACACGTCTGCACAGTGTGACACACACGCACAGAGTGACACACACGCACAGAGTGACACACACGCGTGTACACCCGTGTGGCTGGCGAGCGGGCGCCCTCCGTGCCTCCGCTGGGTTCGCGCCTCACGTCCGTGTCTCGCTGCAGCCGCGCGACTCTCCGAGGCTGAACGACAAGCGGAGGTACGAATCATTACCGGCTCCCCCTTGTTCCCGCCATTTACCTCATCGTTTACCACCATCAACCTCAACATTTATCGCCGTCTATCCCGTAATTCACCGCGTAATTTGCCCGTTACTTACCAGCGTTGAGATTTTTTTTCTGTTTTACAATTTTCCTCGGCATTTACCGATCCGCATGTACCCTCGTATTTTTACACGGTCGTGCATCACGATTACCGCCGTCGTTTACCACCACCATTTACCTCGTAATTTATCATTTACGATCATTTTCCCCATCATTACCCCACCAAATTACCTCACCGTTAACCTTATTTTACCATCACCATTTGCCCCCATCCTTTAAATTACCTTATAATTCACCCAAAATGTGTCCTATAATTCACCCTCATTTTACCATTACGGTTTACCTCAGCGTTTACCTGATTCTGATTCACCCCATCATTCACAACGTTGTGTACCTTCATTTACACGCTCACTTAACCGCTCATTTATCCACAACATTTATTCACTCGTATACCCGGCCATTGACTTCGTCACTTCAACCAATTATTTACCCATTGCCTTCTCTCCTGTTTTATCCGATAACTCATACGATCGTTCCTCTTAAATATATGAATCGCTTACACACTTGCTCGACTTACTGATAGCTTATTCCCCTAGCCGATTATTTATTTGCCCATTGTGTTACCCCGCTCCAATACCAAATCATTTATCAAACTCGCTTGTAAAAAAAAAAAATCAACTTTAATTTTGCTGTGTGGAGAGCTGGTTGTGTTTGATGTATATTAGATTTTCTCCCAAGAATTGCTATTTTGGTATAGGTGTTCGAACGCTCGACACGGCTATCCCAAAAGAGCAGCTCTTGAGAGCAATTCTCATACATCGAGCCTTGACAATGTACATCGTTACAATAATGCATATTATCTGCTTATTTATTTCGGTGCTTATGCTCGCCACAATGATGCAAAATAATTAGTACGCTGCGTTTTTCATTAATTGTTAGAAACCGCTTATTTCCTGGGACCCATCGTCTAACCATCGACTTGCTTATTAGCATCTGGCAACTGACAGGCAAGCGTGACTGCTGATGAGCCACTGAATGTCGAAACGGGTGTAGTTTCGCATGTGTTGAGGCAATTCTACTGAAATTATGTGCTCGCACAAGGAAGACCGTGTGTGGCTGATGGGGTGTGTGTGGTTAGCTCACTGGGCTATGAATCTGGCGATCCGAGTTCGAATCCCGCTCACGGCCAACACCAGTGACGATTTTCTGATCCGGTCCTGGGCCTCCTCTAGGTCGACTCAGCCTCAAATGAGTACCCAGTGGGGTGTGTAAACATCGCCACTAGGGAGACAAAGGCGGCCGGGCGTGGAGCTGGTCACCCACCCCCTCGTGTGCCGTGTCGACCTTCAAAGGTGCTCGCTAACGGCGCTTGCCCCAACAGTCTGTTAAGGCTATACGGGGGATCTGTGTCTTTATCTTTGTAAAAAAAACAATTTATTTTGAGGGAAAGGTACGTGAAGAACTGTCTACTTATTTAATTCGCTCTCACAAAATCCTCTATCCACCCCTTAATCATGCGGTCACTCAGCTGGTCCGGCATTAGCCGATCCACATTTACTCACTTGTATTATCACCCTGTGCTCCCTGCTCATTCTATTTACCTGCTGTCTTCACCACTTCACCGTGCATTCAATGTTCTTTTCATTATCAGTTGCAGTTTGAAGCAATGCTAATGTACACTCGATTTGATTTTCCACTGTTGGATGAAAGCGCTGGAGCTTTCACCAGATTTTTGTTTGAGATAGTCCTTATCAACAAATATATATGCCTTTGTTCGTGTGCCGTGCGGGTTTTAATAAGTGCTCGCAGACAACCTTTGCCCTATCCGTGTGTGTGTGATAAAAAATCCTAAATTGGGATGCTTGTCTTAAGTGCTTAATGGACACATGCGAGTGTGATGTGTGCTCTTCAAAGCTGTTCTTTCAGGATAGCCGTGTCACTGAGCACTCTCCCGCTCTCCCTCACGACGTTTCGCCTCCAACGTTGGAAGCATCAAAGCCTGAGGATGCTTCCAACGTAGAAGAGAGGCAGAGCGCCCGACACCGCTGTCCCAAAAGAACAGCTCTGAAGAGCAACCATCATAAATAGAGCCGTGAAAACCTAGTGTTCCATTGGTGCAATTTAAGTATATTTCTATAAATTACTCTAATGTCAATCCGCATGGGGTTACGACATACGACACATGTTCACGGCTAACATCAGTTGCGAGTTGGGTCTGAACATGTGCTGTGCTCCATTTCACCATCAGAGACTGATCAGCGTGGTGAAGTATAGTCAGGCAACCCCCACAACCGATACGTCATGGGGGGAAGCATTCACAAATGGCTGACGTTTAAAAATAAATAATAATAATATTCTGCACATACATATTTTAAGTGTGTCTCAAAGCGTGAATGACATTTATTTATCCGGCAAAGCCTCGCTGAGTCTCGCGGCTCGTTTCTGCTCTATAGGGATGTTTGACCAATTCCATTAATGAGTGTGGCTTCATATGCCGAGGAAACGTTTAGTCACCCCGTCACCTCGCGTTGTGAGGGGGTGACCAAACACTCCCCATCTCCTGACCATATTGTCATAGCCTCACGCCGACATAACCTGGCAAGCCCCGTTACGCATCCACGTTCTAACCAGGCTCAACACCGTTTCGCTTCTGACATTTGATCATAGGCAATGTTACCGGCCGATTCAATTTTTGCCAAAATTCCTGGCGTTAAATTTCTCCTGTGACCAACAAGGCGGGATATCACCATGGCGACGTGCATCGGACATCTCATCGACACGTAACTCATAAACCCCCTCGTCATTCGCTCGGCGGTATGTTGATGCGTCATGGTGCAAGATCATTCGTGTAAAAGCCTCCCGGAATGTCACTGTCTCTCTGAGCTAAACCGTGTGTGTGGTTAGTGGAAATTCTACATTCGCACGACAAGCAGTAGAATTACTGTAGAGTGTGCAGACGGTTCACCTGCACCGAGAGACTCACGTGACAGAAGGGCCCAGGCCCCAGGCTATGAAAAAATCGAATTGGACAGGTCCCTCAACACCCAATTATTTCATACCCCAGGCCCAAGCCAATCACGCTACGCCACTGGGTGTTTATGTGGATCAATTGGTCTCTTCTGTGTATTTGTGGGTCTTTGTGTAAGTCTATTGGTCACTGTGTTCGTCTGGGTTTCCACCTGAGTCCATGGGTCTCGGTGCGAGTATATGGCCACAAACAACCACGTAGCTATATAGGGTACAGGCAATGCAATTGCACAGGAAACCACGGGCTGGAGGGGGGGGTAAACAGGGGCCCCTTTTCATTATTTATACCAGGCCCCATGCCAAACACACCACTGATAACGAGGCACACTTAATCTATAGAGCGATCACTTTCGACAAAATGGTACTTAATTACCTTTTTGTTGAGGGATGATCAGTTTAATGCGCCCAGGCATTGAACCCGTAACCTTATAGTTACGAAACCTGTGGTCTGATATCAGCGCCAATCCGCCACGTACGGTATGAGGGAAACCAGGTTAATACATCACTCTCCGCTGATAGTCATGCCCGAGAATTAAACTCATGTCGGGCGCACTGCTCCACCACACCTCCCTCCTACCTGTCATAATAAAATAATTCAAATTATAATGTTCTATACTTGTACATCAGAACCTTAGTCAGCCTCCAGAATCTCTGTCAGGAGGGTCCTACGTTGTAATATTTGACTAATTCCTTTTGAATGAGTTGTTTTCACGTCGGAGAGGGCACCGCAATACCCCCAGAGGTCAATATGTAACAGGCAAAGATCCGCACAGATGGATTTAATGATCAACTGTTGCACATTTGTTCATTTCACGGCCAGCTCGGCTTCTTTGGGATTTTTCGCAAATCCCCCGTCATCCACCAACGTCTGGAATTCGACTTGCTGGACTGCCACCTGCTGGACATTTCCCACTCGTGCAGGCAGATCGGGAGCNNNTGAGGAAAGGGATGTCTGGTCCACTCTCCTTGGACTGCTGTCACCGCGACCCTCACCAGGACAAGCGGTTTAGAAAATGGATGGATGGATGGAATCACAGGTACCGTGCAACACTTATTATAAAGTAAACATTCCAAATGGTCTGTCGTATTTAAATCCAAAGCAATTTGCACACAAACCAGTTTGTATGCACGAGCTGAGTAGAGTTGCCACCTGTCCTGAGATTTTCGTCATTCCTGGAGCAAGTCATTGAAAGTCCGGATTTTTGCCTTGCACGTACAGTCCCCTCTCTGTACTGATGTAGGTTTGTCACGGCTTGATTCATGATGGTCGCTCTTCAGAGCTGTTCTTTTTGGGATAGCCGTGTCACTGAGCTCTCTCCCTCACGACGTTTCGCCTCCCACATTGGAAGCATCCTCAGGCTTATTCTGTTTACTCCCATGATATATCCAGGTTTTTTGTGCCCCGAGAGGGCAACCTTAGAGCTCAGCGGATTGTTGCATCGCAGAATCAAGAGGGAATGATGATGGTTTGGGAAGACGTTCGTCCAACAGTCGATTAATCATTTATAATCACTTTGACTTTCTATCAGTTTGTGTGATAGTCAATGTCTACCGATGGAAAATTGCTCACATCAACACGAAAATGGTCAACTTCCTTAAAATGTACCGTATTTCCTCGGGTCTTACATTGTAGATTGCAATCTCCAACTACAAGGCAATCAATCTGTCTGCCCTTTCTCTGCGCCTTGAAGAAGAATGGCCATTGCCTGAAAATGTCAGCCTATGTATATTTCCCTGTTGCGAGACATTGCGATGATCAATGTGGGTGTATAATGAACAGACATGAATTCCATTTTGTAGATAACTTTATTAACATTAAACGCAACGTTGTTTTGTATCCATCAGCGCATTACCCTTCTGGCGCAATGATGTCCACCAGCATTTTGAGTGGCAGGGTAGCGCAGTGGTAACATACGCGCCTCACAAAGTCCTGCCCGAGGCAGTTTGATTCCTGCCTAAGGCGCCTTTCTGTGTGGAGTTTGTATGTTCTACCCGTGTTCTGCGTGGGTTTCCTCCGGGTTCTCCGGTTTCCTCCCAGAACTGAAAAACACTCATTAATGAATTGGCCGAAAACATCTTAATATGTAGAAAGCAGTGTCTGGCAGGTTGGCACCGGCTGACATCCCCCCTACCCCCCCACCTCTACAGTTTCCTCGCTACGCCTCTCGGCGGTGACAAGGCGTGGAATTTGCGCGCCTTATAAACTGTATCATGAATTATTAATGCGTGTTATTATTAGCATTTGTTGTATAAGAAACCATACGCCAGAATCATTTTAGTGTCGACTCCTCTGACTCATCAGCACAGTCCTGCCAATGCGCCCAATGCTCGGCTGTTTGTGTTGCACGCAGTTGCAGCCATGGGCAAGCACAACAGCAAACTGGCACCAGAGGTGCTGGAGGACCTGCTCAAGAACACGGAGTTCAATGAACAGGAACTGAAGCAGTGGTACAAGGGCTTCCTCAAGGACTGTCCGAGCGGGCGCCTCAACCTCAATGAGTTTCAGCAGCTCTATGTCAAGGTACATCCGCGTTACACTGCCTTTTAAACTGGCTTGTAGAGATCGCCCGTCACTCATTGTCTCTCTATCGTCTCTACTGCTATCTTCCAACACCTGCTACCTTTCAACATCAACCGATTGTCTTGTGCCCAGCTTTGGCCACTTTCTTATCTGTACGCCATGCCGGACAGTACCGGCTTACTTTCACCTCTGCTCATACATACGTTTACACAGTGGCTGTTTTCTTTCTTGAATTCCCACCTTTGGCTGAAATTCTCTTACCAGTCTCGTACGCCTACCGTCGTCCCGTGACATGTCGTGCTTGAACCCAATTGATTTTCTGAATTGTCAGTGAGGTGGCTGTGTTTTGTGTCTGTTCCCTGATGCGTGTGTTAATGTTTGTCTCTGGCAGCTTGTGTTGTTGTAATAATCTATTATTGTTATGATGATGCAAATGTTACTCTAAACTGGCAGGAGGCTCACTTAATGAAAAAAACAAGCCCCAACTTTCGTCACTTAACCAAACGTTTTCAGATTATGAAGCCGCTTAATACAATTGCAAGAAACTTGCTTATTAGTATTAGGAGCCCAATTGTGCCATTTAAATTATCGTATTCCGATCCTGCCCTACAACGGGACATGAGGTTCTCTTAATAACCTGCCCTCTCCACATTCTACTACTCAAATAAAATGTGTTCATATGCTGGGGTTGCGTAACAAACTGGTGTTTCCCGGGTTGTTGGACTCGTAAGCCATGCTTGCATTATTTCAATATTTATTCGCGATGACAGAATGCTTAATAATTCACAGTAGGCCTGCTTAATGGACCTGCCAAACCAGCTTGTATTAGCTACGTTTTAACGTAGCTAATGAGCTTCAAGAAAAAAATAAGGTAGCGTGAGGCTCGCTTAATGGGCTAGCACAGCTTGTATAAATGTGATTGAATATGTATTTATATGCCAAGGTTACTGAACAAAGTGGTGCGATTCTCACTTCATGGACTGGCTTTCCCAGATTGCATACGTAAAATATGTATTTAGATGACGAGGTTATGCAATAAAGAGTCTTCTAAAACTAACCAAATATGTTTTGTCCACACGGTTGTTTAATAATAATAATAGCGTTTTATATAGCGCCTTTCACCCGAGGGTCACAAAGCGCTGCAAAGTGGCATTAAGATCTCCTCTAACGCCACTGGGGAACTCTGCTTTGTATTGATGGAATATTTATTCAGACGATGAGGTTTCTTCATAAAGCGGAAAGACGCTCTTCTAATGTTTGGGCATAGTCAGCTTATATTACCGTAATGAAACATGCATTCAGATGTTAATGCTACTTAACGTTGTCGCATTCCACCGGATTGAAACAGTGCAGTTGCTTGCCAATTGTAAATAATCAATTGATGAAATTATATAATAGCGTAGCATGAGGCTCCTGTATCGGGTTGGCATGTTCAGCTTGTACCACCGGTTAAATATGTATTCAAGTCCTGGTGCTGCGTTACCGATTGACGTGAGACTCACTTAGCTGTTGGCTTAACGGGATGCCACACCGTGTTGTCATCATTACGTTTTACGGAGTGACAAATACCTCGCTAATTTGACAGCCGTGCTCGGCTTACGTTAATCCTCCACACGTTGTGTGATCCAGCCAAATCTGGCTCTCTTAACGACTCGCCTCGTGTATTCTCATCTCGCTGTGTATTAATGCAATTTATTCTATTGTTATAACCTCGTAGTGGGCCTTGTGTGTCCCATCTCAGCTTTAGCATCACACTCCATGGGAGTTGAATTCCGTCGCTTGCTGAAGACGGAAATTGCATATCTCTGAATCCTGATGATGCCTTCAACGTGGGAGGCGATACGTCGCAAAGAAGGCAGAAACGCGTGACACGGATATCCCGAAAGAGCAGCTCTTAGGAGCAATTCTCGATTAAGTACTGTTTCTATAAGGCAGCGTACAACTTTCGGCAGAGGCAGGGCCGGCTCTATAAAAAAAAAATGTTGCTGATTTTCCGTTTTCTGTCGTTGTTGGCGTGCTGTTCTCTCCGCAGCCCTGTGCAGCGCTTTGTGACCCTCGGGTGAAAGGCGCTCTGTAAATGCTATTATTATTATTATCCATAAGGATGTAGTGTAGTACTTGTACTAGTATGTAGTACTTGTCCTAGAGCCTTGGCACCACAAGTCAGTGGACCCATTGGCTCGCCTACCGTAGCCCCCACAATATCCCTCCATGTCAACACAACAGGCGGCGGACGCCTGCCTTGTCGATGGTGACTTCTCTCTGTTTACCCGTCGCCTTCAACCCGTTCCAGTTCTTCCCGTACGGAGACGCGTCCAAGTTCGCTCAGCACGCGTTCCGCACCTTCGACAAGAACGGCGACGGGACCATCGATTTCCGGGAGTTCATCTGCGCCCTCAGCATCACCTCGCGCGGCAACTTCGAGCAGAAGCTCAACTGGGCCTTCAACATGTACGACCTGGACGGAGACGGCCACATCTCCCGCCGCGAAATGCTGGAGATCATCGAGGTGAGACGCTGGTGTTGTCGCGACGGCGGCGCGGAGAGACGCGATGCGGTCGCCGACACCTCCGGCTTGGCCCCGCGCTCTAAACGGAGGTCGCCGCTTCTCCTTTGCTGCCCCACGAAGTCTGAAACACACTCCTTGTAATAATAATAATAATAATTTTACATTTATAACGCGTGCATATTAATTCAATGTCGAAGGTATTCATCGACGAGAGAACGACTCAGAGGCGTAGCGAGGAAAGCGCAGAGGCGGAGGAGGCGGCTAGGCAGTTTGCCGTCGCCATATTGCCACACACTGCTTCCTATATATTATGATGTTATCGGCCACATAATTAATGAGTGGTTTTTTTTACTTGATCCACGTGGCTCAGCTCGCGTTGCGATGCTTAACTCGAGGATTGAGGTGTTGTGGTTATTTTTACGTGACTCACAAATTCCATCTAAATGTCTCATTTCATCTCATTGTCAGAAACCGCTTAGTCCTGTACAGGGTTGCGGTGAGGCGACGCCTATCCCGGCAGACACAGGGTATATGGGCAGGGCTATGCCTAGGATCGGACGCCAGTCCATCCATCAAAATGTACCTTTTACATTTATAGAATTAGTCTTTTTTCCCCCCATCCCCTTCTCTTCAGAGTTTCTCATGTCATCATAGAAATTATAAGTCCTCCAATAATCTAATAAAAATACGTGTCTTTTATTTTGTGCAGTGCCTTGAGATGCAGTTGCATTTCGATGCCTCATAAATTAAGACGGCTTTGAGGTGAAGAGGTTTAGATAAGTGACGCGATATCATCAGCATTTGTATTGGGTCATCGAGCTGAGATGGTTTAGCAAACCGAGATCATCACAGACAGTATGAAGGTCGAATGGATGCAATATCACATACTGTTTATGTCCAACAGTTTATTCAGAACCTACGAGTTCCTTACCCTATCGACGAAATCCCTAGAATCCTGCACAGCCACGTGTAATCCGAGACCAAACGCTACACACTTCCAGTATTACGGTCACCTTCTATTCTAAGTTTCCAATTTCAACGTGCACTTTCCTGCCTTTGTTATTCCTCTCATCCTCCCAAAGGCCATCTACAAGATGGTGGGCACGGTCATCATGATGAAGATGAACGAGGACGGGCTGACTCCCGAGCAGCGCGTCGACCGCATCTTCAGCAAGATGGACAAGAACAACGACGACCAGATCTCGCTCGACGAGTTCAAGGAGGCGGCTCGCAGCGACCCCTCCATCGTGCTGCTTCTGCAGTGCGACATCCAGAAGTGATCCCCGCTCACCCTCTATCTCTCTCTCTCTGCGTCCCTGTCTCTCTCTCTGTCTTTGCCATCGCAGGGCCGAGGGTTGGGTGGCTCAGCTCGAGAGCGGCGGAGTGAGCCGATGGCTCGTCGCGTGGTCATAGGCCCGAACGCCGGCCTGTTCAGTGTGGTGTTTGAACAGTGCACCTCCTGTAATCTCAGTTGTCATCTAATGGACAGTGTTCGTTTTAAGTTTTCAAAATCTTTGGGGTTTTTTTCGGTAAATGTTCTCTAGGCTGAGGTTTGTTGACCTGCTATCAGTTTTATTTTTTGTAGGGACAGGCTCATGAAGAGGCAATTTTATTGCTCGAGATTGGCCTTGTTAAAGTACAACATGGTTCGTTGTAAAGGTTAGGCTTGTTAACGTTAGATTCTCATGGGCAAAGGTTGTTTTTTAATAGAGATGTAGCAATGCATCGATTCATGAATTAATATCAAATCACGTGTGTAAAGCTCATTGCCTTTTGATTTGTAGCAAATTGTAAGCTAATCATTTAGGCTAATGGCACATGTAAAACTGGAGAAACGAGACAGAAATATACACTAATATTAACAATCAAATGTCACTCTGATCGTGCCCCTAAATTTCAACAATTTACCCAATAGCGGTGGGATGGGGAATGTATGATGGGGAGCAAATCTCATTAATTATTCTCATCCTGTCAAATGGGACTGCACGTTAACAAGCACCGTACAACACTAGGGAATCCTTTTGCAGGTTAACAAGCTCTGCCGAGTCTTTATCGACCACGAGCAAACTTCAGCCGCGGGTGATTGCTCATTACTAGCCACTCTGGTTTGTAGTGACGCTGTCGGGTGCCTGAGATTGGTTGCAGGAGTAAGAGGAGGTGCACGCCGCTCCGAATCGTCAATGTGACCCACGCCGGTCGTGTTGCGCACGCTACACGGGACACGCGAGCACGCTTCGTGAGATACCCCACTGCCGTCACAGCCTCTCGCCCACCTCACCCGGGAGTCGCACCGTTGTGTTGTGGCGTCCCCGGGTCGAGCGTTAACTTCTCTACATTCCAGATAGACGTCGTTATTTTCAAGGACGAGACTCGAGACTGCTGTACGGTCCCCTGCAGATGCGCGGTAAGAAAACCGGACTCGGCTACGACTACGCTTTAACCCGTTCTCCTCACCGGCACCGGTAACTCTAAACCCAGACCCTTGACCATAAACCCCCTAAACTTCAAACCCCTAACTTTTAACCCTAAACCATAACCCTACACTATAACCCCAAATGCTACCAGTTAACATACAGTTCTAATCTCACATGCCAAAACTTTTCACAATTCCTCAACGGAGAGCTTAAAGCTGTTGGAATTGTAAAGCCAGCAAACGGGTCGGTGCGAGCAAAGGAACGTATCGTGAATCGACGGAAATCCGCTCTGTGATTTGATACCAATCTGCGGGGGACATTAATGCCAAGACTCGGTCTCTTTTTGCACGTTTGTGGGGACAAGGGGGTCTCTCCCGTTTTCTAAACGAATAATTTCTATGTAGAGTGATCGTCATGACAGTCGCCATGAGCTTGGCCCCATCACTCCAGCGCGTGCACGTTAGCTTCCGTTAGTTGTGGCGTCGTTGACCGTGGTGGACGTTTGTGATCATTTATAGCAGAATACCGTAATACTATGTAGATTGTGTTGTATATTTGCAAACACAAATGTGATGGTTGCTCTTCAGAGCTGTTCTTTCGGGATAGCCGCGTTGAGCGCTCTCCGTCTCTCCCTTGCGACGTTTCGCCTCCTACGTTGGAAGCATCCTCAGGCGTTTTAGTGTGTAATTTAATTGTATAACAACACAGGCAGACGAAAGGAACCTTTAACACGAGCAAGAGTAGATAACCAGCTTTAGAAGCCAGCAGGAGTCGGCTGAGGCGTGCCACATGGACACAGGACACAATATATAACTTCGCTCAATCAAGTTACACACTAAAACGTCTGAGGATGCTTCCAACGTTGGAGGCGAAACGTCGCGACGGATAGAGGGAGAGTGCTCGACACGGCTATCCCGAAAGAACAGATCTGAAGAGCAACCATCATGAATCAAGCCGTGAAAACCTACATCAGTACAAACACAAATGTTTCGGTTGCCCAGGTGTGTTTGAAGTTGAAAGGTGTTTAAAAAGCAAATACTTTTCATATATATATTTTTTTCTGATTCTAATTGCGCTGTGCATTTTAGAGCAAGGATCATTTTAATGCCAGAAGTCACCTGAACCGCAGAGGAACGTTATCTCGAAGAATTAAGTTGTGGCTTTGACAACCAAAACATTACATTGTAACGTCTACACGCAGACAGTGCCATAGCTTAATTGATGTTAATGTTGGTTTAGTATCAAAAAGCAGTGCCATACTTATTGCATAGACGATGTTTTTACAAGTGACATTTTTCATTGTAAGCGGAAACAATAAGTGGTCATAAATGTATTTGAACAAACTAATTGCAGAACAATATAATTATCAAATGTGATGAATGTCTTAAGTCTGTATTGAGTGTAAATATACGTAATAGGCTTGACATAATTATAATATAATTGTTATTATTTATTTAAAAACAGATATGCGATAAGACATTCTTGACAACTGCAGTGAAAATGGGGAGGAAGTTATCACAGTTAAGGTGCTGGTGATTGGTTTTGATGATAATTAATATGGTTGATACAACGGTGTAGAACGTGGTGATTGATCGCTTCTTCTTCTTTGCAATTCTTCGAAGCACGATGGTCAGCCTCTGGACATCGCTAAGGTTGAGGTTATGGTGGTTCTCATTAACTGCTTTCAGTGCAATGTCGCGTCACGATAAATGTCCGTGTCTTTTTGACGTAAACCTCGCAACTGCTGCATACATTTTAATTCCAGTTAATCAGTTAATAAATTACACTTGGCAACAATTCTGTATCCTTTTTATTTGAAGTTATTGTATTTGCACCAATTAAATGGACTAGTATTTTCTAGTTCCACCCATGGCTTATTTTGCAGCAAAGTGTAGGATACATATTTATAGATATTCGTTTTTCACGTTTCATATGGTGGGGTAAAGTGTGGGTCCACCCACTCCTTCCAACACGTCGACCAAACACTTTCTATAGCTCCGTCAGCAGTGCCGTGATCAAATTTATACTTCTTCAATGTTATTAACAAGTAGAAATAGTGAGATGTCCTAACCAAGCCTTTGCGTAAACGTTTCATATCATACGTGTTATGTCAAAAATGTGTCCTTTTCAAACAGGAATCCATAAACATTTTCTCCCCGAAGCGGCATTGCCACCTAGAGACGGGAACCCGCCATCTCAGCTGTGACGAGAC
>JAZEWU010000039.1:860047-871247 GCA_036362915.1 Geotria australis | reverse complement strand
AAAATGAACAGGACGGCCGTTCAAGTTGCGCGTTCCTGCGTTCGCTCACTGGATCGGCGGTCGAGTGGGAATTCGGATTTGGGAATCGATTCCGGTGTCGGGTCTAGAAACTAACACGCACGTACGCACACATGCCCGCAGACGCTCATGCAACGCGACGCAAAATCCGGACGCCGGATTTTTTAAAGTTATAAATCGATTCCGGAATCGGCTCCAATTCCATTCCCGCTCGCTCACGGATTCTACTCCGGATCGACTTGAAAGTCAGGGGCGGGGCTTCATCGCGGGTGGGCGGAGCTTCAGCACAGGTGGGCGGGGACCAAGCGCAGCCAATCGGAGCGCTCTCCCACGATGACTCGTGACCTCGTGGCGTGGGATGAGGCGATGGGTGGTTTACTGCGGAGTGTTGCCGAGCGGTCGTAGGGTTGCCAACCCCAACCCGGATTGGTCGGGTGTCGACCGGAGTCAGATCTCTCCCCCCGCTGGTGCCGAATGAAAGCAACGCGGGAGACTTTAGTCGTAAGGGGACAGTGAACGACAACGCGTCATCTTGCGAAGTAAACAAACAATCTCGCGGACCGACCTCGCTCAAAGCTGGCGACCCCTACGTCGTCACGATCGTCGTCGGGGGTTCGCGATTCGATCCGCCGTGACCGTTTACGCTGTCCGTCCCGTCCCGTTTGCGCCGCTTGTTCTGTTAGTGTCGTTTGTTCTGTTAGTGTTTTTGTTCCGTTTGCGTCGCTTGTTCTGTTCGTGTCGTTTGTTCCGTTTGCGTCGTCCGTTCCGTTCGTTCCGTCTCCCTGTCGCCCGCCAGCGGCCGAATCTAACCGCGAGCGCGCCGCCGCCACTCCCCGCGACGAGACCCTCCCCGCGGAGGCCCGGCGCCAAACCGCACGCGGTCCGCGCCCGGCGGGCCGCCCTCTCGCGTACCGTACCAACCGTCGAAAGCACCGCGTCGCGCCGCCGTCCGTTTCGCGAAAAAGGCTACATTCGCCGGGGTGCCGACGGCGGGGGGGGGGGCCGACCTCCCTACAGGGGGCAACCTTCCAGCGAGGGGTAGTCGTACGGCCCGGCGGCGGTAGGGCCGGCGAGGCGGGAGGCCGCCTCCGCCCCGGCCGCGTCCGCCTGCGGCGGCGGCGGCGGCGGCGGCTGTTGTTGCGGCGGGAGCTGCTGCGCGGCCGGGAGGGTGGCGCGCCCCAGGGAGCTCCGTCGGCCCCAGGCCTCGGCCTTCACGCGGTAGAACTTGGTGCCCACGGGGACGCGGAAGCGGTTCTGTGCCTGGGGAACGGACACACGTGCGCGCGCACGCACACAAAGATTACCCGTATAGCCTTAACGGACTACGGGGGCAAGTGCCGTTGGCGAGCCACCTGTGAAGGTCGACACCGCACAGGAGGAGGTGGATAACCGGCACCACGCCCGGCCACCTTTGTCTCAGAAAATCGTCACCGGTGTTGGCCGTGAGCGGGATTCGAACTCGGGGGTTGCCGGGTTTGTAGCCCAGCGGGCTAACCATTGAGCCACTGCTCCCCGCGCGCACGCGCACTTCCACACGCAGGTGTACACAAACGTACCGACGCGCACACGTGTACAGACACATGCACAGACACCTACATACCACAACAACAACCACCGTTCGCCAAGCGGCGGTGACGTCACCGCGGCGCATGTGCCAGGGCGAGTGTGTGTGTAAGCACACATACGTGCTTACAGACACACGTACTTACTCACACGCGCACTTATTACACTCATGCACGCACGTACACAGGTTCGTACGTGACAAATATCCTCCGCTGACCAAACAGCCTCGTCAGTCAGTTTGTATCGAAGCTGGAAGGAGCTGTTGAACTATGTAGCTCTTCTTAACAGTTGTTACAATATCTCAGGGCACCGGGGACAATCTAGTCATAACAATTAACCAAGACAGCAGCAGCAGCAGCTTGTCTTTGGACTGAGTGAGGAAACTGGCGAACCCGGTGAAAACCCACGTGGCCACGGCGACATAACACGCAGAAAGGCGGCACCCGAGCCGGCAATCTAACAGAGGGCCTTTGAGGCAGCGGCGCTGCTCGCCGCCGCGCCGCCGTGCCGCCCTCGCCAGGCCGTGGGCATCGTTCGCTGAACTCGCGTGACTCTGTGCCGCGCGCGCCGCCGGGCCGAGGCCATTAGGGGACGCGGCTTTTAGCGGCGGTGGCGCGTCACGCTCGCCCACCGGCACGACCGCAGAGAGGGGGGCGTGCGGTCGACATCGCAATCCCCGCGTGCCCCCCCCCCCACGCACAGTTACCTTTAATCACCGAACACCGCCCCCCACCGCCCCCTCTAACCCCCCCCGCACTCCCCCCCCCCGGTAGAACGCCGCATGATCAGTAGCGCCGTAGAGAACGACCGCGCGCGCACAAAGTAAGCCGCGCAGGTCAGAGGTCGATGAGGTGGACAGATGTCCACACAACGCGCGAGGCACAGAGCACACAGACAGCCAAATAGCCGCACAGGGCAGACAGCAGTCAGATAGACAGATTGCCAGACACACAGGTCAAATAGCATTCAGATTGACAGATAACAAGCACGGGTCAGAGATAATTCGGATAGACAGATAAACACACAAACAAGAGATCAGTTCGATAGACAGACAGATAGCCGCACGGGTCAGAGAGAAATATAGATAAATGCAATTTCTAACGCGTGGCGCATATTCATTGAATTTCAAAGTTATTCATTCGAAGACCGAACGACCCAGATGCGCAAGGAAACCGCAGAGAGGCGGGGGAGGGGGTGAGGCAGCCACGCGGTCTCCTCCCAGGGTCATGCTGCTGCCTAGGTTCATTGTCCTGACTGAAACTGCCCACCCCCCGTGCTGGACAATTGTTATAAAGAGCTACATAGCTCAACGGTTCCTTCCAGCTTGAATACAAGCCGAGTGTGGATGTATGTACAGTGGTCCCTCGCTTTACAATGGCCTCACAATACGATGAAACCACTTTATGATATACGCTCCATAAGAACATTAGGATCACATTATGATCAAATTTCACTTTACCATACGCGTTACGATACGGCCGCGTGCGAGCGCGGGTGGCGCGGCAGCCAATCGGCGACGCAAACGCTCGCCGCTCGGGTATCTTCTCAACCAATAGCGGCGCTTGTTAGCGTTCACATCTCAGTGTTTGCTTCTCCTTCGTGTGAAACACGTAAAACAACGTACGGCATCACTGGTCTCACTTCAGGACGGTTTCACGTCACGCTACGTGTTCTCGAGGGACCACTGTACGCGGGGTCCCGGGGCTCACCTTCTTGGCCTGGCAGTACTCCTTCTCGGTGATCCGGCCCAGCACCCAGGGCTTGCGCGGCACACCGGGCACTGCGCAGCCACACACACACAGAGATAAACAATCGATCAATTTTATTTTAAAAAATATATTTATAACGCGTGGCACACATTAATTCAATGTCGAAGGTATTAATTTCGAGAGAAAACGATTCAGAGGCGTAGCGAGGAAAGCGCAGAGAGGCGGAGGAGGCAGCCAGGCGGTTTTGCCCACGCCAACATATTGCCGCACACTGCGTCCTATATATTATGATGTTATCGGACAACTAATTAATGAGTTTTTTTTTTTTAAGTTGTGGGAGGAAACCGGAGAGCCTGGAGGAAACCCACGCAGAACAGGGGGAGAACACACAAAGTCCACACAAGAAAGGTGCCCAAGGTGGGAATCGAACTGCCTCGGGCAAGATCATTCTTTCTGTGAGCTCCACCTCGGGTCAAGTGCTGTTAGCAAGCACCAATAAAGGCCAGCACACCATCCGTAGGGGGTGGGTGGCCAGCACAACGCCCGGCCGCCTTTGTCTCCCGAGTGGTGATGATTACACACCGCACCAGATACTCATTTGCTGCTGAGTCAACCTAGGGGATGCCCAAGACCAGTTCAGAAAATGATTACTGGTTGTTGAGCGTGAGCGGGGATTGGACTCGGAGCACCTTCACCGCGGCACTAGGCTTCCCCACGTAAACACAGGCGGACGCACGCAAAACACACTCGCGCGTACACACGAAGGCAAACACAAACACGCAGACACGCGCGCGCATCGATCAATCGATTTGTCGTAACGACCCATCATCCCGTCAATGGCGCCACCTCCGCGCTCGCGCCCGGTTCCCACCGTCAGCCTCGGCACGGGGTGGGGCCCGCAATCACGTGGGGACGCGGGGACGCGGAGAGAGAGACGACGGAGAAACCCGGAGAAAACCCACGCAGAATAAGGGGGAGAACTGCGTCCACCGCTCCCCTCACTTGTCTAATAATAATAATAATAGCATTTATATAGCGCCTTTCACCCGAGTGTCACAAAGCGCTGCACAAAGCTGTGGAGAGAACGACATGTCAACAACGACAGAGCACGGAAAATCAGCAACAAATTTTTTTGGGGGCTTTTTTTATAATCCGAGCTGAGGAGAGAACGGCATAACAACAACGGGGAGACAGAAAACTGAGAGTCAAGCGATAGCAACGAATTATAAGACAAAGGACAAAAGAAAAAACAACAGGAAAACAATAATAATAATTCTACAACAAGCTAGGAGGGAACAAATGTCCCCCCGAGCAGACACAGATCGGAAGAGAGAGAGGGAGCCAACATCTCGGCACGGCACCGATAACCCACTCCAACAATCCAAGCCAGAGGAAGGAACGAATGCTCCAAAAAAGGCGCAGGTATGAAGAGAGCCAACAACCTGGCACGACAGCGCCGAGCCGCATCAGAAGTCCTGACAGGACGGCTTGAAGGCTTTACGGAACAAATAAGTCTTAAGACTAGATTTGAAGATGTTCAAGGACTGCGCTGAATGAATTTCCAGTGGAAGAGCATTCCAGAGTCTTGGGGCAACGCGCGAGAAGGCTCTGTCACCCATGGAATGGAGGCGCGACCTGGGAACAAACAGCAAGCGTGTATTGGAGGATCGTAGTTGTCGTGTTGTGGAGGGTGACTGCAGAAGGTCACGAATGTATGTCGGAGCTGCGTCAGAGAGAGCCTTGTAAGTGAGAAGGAGGATCTTGAATTCAATGCTGTATTTAACAGGTACCCAGTGGAAAGACATCAGTACTGGGATTATGTGATCACGGAAGGGTGTGCCAGTGAGGACTCTGGCAGCCGCATTCTGCACACGTTGGAGACGATTCATCAAATAGGCAGGGATTCCGGGAAGCAGTGCATTGCAGTAGTCAATTCGTGAAGAGATGAAGATGTGTATTAGCTTCTCAGCATCAGCGGGTGACACGATGTTGCACAGTCTGGCTATATTCCTGAGATGAAAATAGGCTACCTTCGTCACTTTATTGATGTGTGTCTCGAAAGTGAGTGAGGAGGAATCAAGAGTCACACCTAAGCTTCGGACTGCATTAACAACTTCAGTTGTCCGTGAGCGTCTAAGCGCGTCCATGAGCGTCTCTGGCTCACGCGTGTGCGTGCGCTAGCGCGCGTGTGTCCGTGTCATCTCAGACAGCCACCTCGGTCCGTCAGCCCGCGGCACCTGGGTCTGTCCCATGACCTCCCGTCAAGGTGCACCTGGCCTGGCACAGGCGCCGTGGTGACGTCACCGCCGCTTCGTGGCGAACGCCGGTTGCCGTTGTGTGCCCGTGTCTGCGCTCGCCGACAGCACTTGACCCTACGGTCCGCGAAGGCTATACGGGGGATCTTCGTCTTTGGTGCACCAGTACGTCAGTGCGCCCACGCTCCCGTGCGTGCGCGCGTCTCTGCGTCTCTGTCCGTGTGTGCGCCTATGCTTGTGTGTGCCCATGACACCAAGGTGAACCTGGCCTGGCACGGGCGCCGTGGTGACGTCACCGCCACTTAGTGGCTAACGCCGTTTGTTGCTGTTGTTGTTGCCCGTGACAACCAGGGGTCTGTCCCTTAACCTCCTGTCAGCGAGCCTTCGACGTTTCACGTGGCCTGGCACGGGCGCCGCGGCGACATCACCGCCAATTAGCGACGAACGCCGGTTGTTGTCGTCGTGTGCGCGCGCGCGTCCGTGTCTCCGTCCGTGCGTGACGACCCGCGAGGCCCCCTCCGCCGAACCGCCCTCCTTCTCGGCCGCCCCCCCATCGCGCCCAACCCCTCAGCTTCCCCTCCGGTTCAGCGCCCTGCGACTAATTAAGTAATTTGCCCATTAGCGGGGGGCGGTGGTGGCGGCGGCGCCCGTAATGCGGCGGCGACGGCCGCGATTTGGCGCGCGCGGGGCGAGACGCGCGCCGCGAGAGGAAGCGACACCGTTAACATCGATCGCCCGCGCGGCGATCGATGCGGCCCGACGCGGTCGCGCGTCTGGCCCGGGCGAGGTTTCACGCGGTTTTTATTTTTTTAATTCGCGGGAGAAAAAAAGATACGTAGCGATAAAGCGCAAATAAATAAGCGGTTAAGCGCCGCTCGGTCGCTCGCGTTATCGCGCGCGCGCGCAAGCACGTTCGCAGAGTTTGACGCGCGCGCACAGATAAAGCATCCTCCCTCCCCTCCCATACAGCCGCTGACAGACTGTTGGGGCAAGTCCTGTTAGCGAGTGGCGAGGGGTGGTGGGTGGCCGGCACCGCGTCCGGCTGCCTCCGTTTCCCTCATGGCGATGTTTCACACCCCGCACCACGTACTCATTTGAGGCCGAGTCAACCTAGGGGAGCCCCCATGACCGGTTCAGAAAATCTCTTTGCTGCCGTGCGCGTGACTCGGGTGCCTGCCGGGTTCCGATCGCAGTGCGCCAACGGCTGCACCACCGCTCCCCGCCACAAACACAAAGATCCCCCTGCGCGCGGCCTTAAACAGACCGTTGCGGCAAGCGCTCATTCGAGACAACCGACGGCTGCCGTCGCTCGCGAGCGGGTGTCGAACCCGGGGCCCGCGGCGCGGCGCGGGCCGTAGCCGCGCAGACCGATCGCTCTCGCGGAAACATCGTTATCTCGCCGATACAATCTCGCGAATCGTGTTAGATACACGCGCGTTATCCGATGAGGGAGCCCGGTAATCCACTCCGGAGACGCGTGCCAGCGCTCGGGGCCGCGCCGGGCATCGCGCCCCCACGCCGCCGGCGCTCGACGCAGGTGATTACGGTCCCCATCGTTAGGTCGGGCGGCTGGCTCGGCCCGTGTACGGCCGACACGGGGAGAGCGTGCAAACTCCACACGGAAAGGCGACACCCGGGCCGGGAACCGAACCTGGCTTATATGAAAACGGACATCACCACGATGGTTCCGCACTTTGAAGGGGGTTTGACCAGTGGTGAGCAGCATCCCACTCCCCCTCCATCCCCCCCCCCCTCCTCCCCTCCCTCCCCCCTGCCTCTGACTTACAGGCCAAGACACCACCTGTATGTAAGCGCTGCTCGCTAATAGGACTTGCCCCAACAGTCTGTCACGGCTACACGAGGGAGCTTTGCCTTTGCCTGTAGTTAAGGTGACGGTGCTCTGGCAAACAAAGCCAAAGATCCCCCAAAAAGACTTAACAGACTGTACGGTCAAGTGCCGCTGGCGAGTAGCACCGACGAAGGTCGACACGGCACACGAGGAGGTGGGTGACCAGCACCACGCCCGCCCGGCCGCCTTCGTCTCCCTCGTGACAATATTTACGCACTACGCTTTGTACTCGTTTGTGGCCGAGTCGACCTAGGGGAGGCCCAAGACCGGTTCAGAAAACCGTCACCGGCGCTGGCGGCCGCGAGCGGGATTCGAACCCGGGCCGTCGGGGGTTTGCATCCCGGCACGGCGCTAACTGCTGAGCTACCGCTCCGGCGCACACAAACGCACGCACGGGCACACGCGCCGACACAGGCCGCCGCCGCCACGTGTCTGTGGCCCTCTCGGGCAGCCACATCCATCAACACCTAATTTACACCGAGAACTCGGAGTGGGGGGGGGAGGGAGGGAGGAGGGGAGGCGGCCGCCACAATTTCCGCTCCGCCAGCAGCGCCCGCGCCAATTGCGCACAGCCGGCCTCCCCCCCCCGCTACCGCTACTACCACCGTCACCGTACAGCGTTCACCGCCAACTCACTCACACGCACACACTCACCGCCCCCGGTCACGGCCACGGCCAACCCCGACTCTCAGAGTTACGCTCAACCCCCACCTCTCGCCTCCGATGTAAATATTATTATTATTGAGAGTAAGTTGTCACAATTGCCCCACCCCCCACATCCCCTGCACCGACATCACGCTGAGCAGCAGGTCCGCCATCGCCAGGCCAGGCCACCTTTGTCTTCCATAATTTGAATTGCGCGCGCGTTCGTTCAATGTCGAAGGTATTCATTCGACGAGAGAGCGACTGAGAGTCACAAGGAAACCGCAGAGAGGCGGAGGAGGCAGCCAGGCGGTTTGCCGGCGCCAACATTTTGCCACAAACTGTGTCCCTATATACTATGATGCTATGGGCCAATTAATTAATGAGTGTTTTTTTTTTAAGTTGTGGGAGGAAACCCGGACAACTCGGAGGAAACACACGCATAACGGTGGGAGAGAACACACAAACTCCACACAGAAAGGCGCCCGAGGCGGGAATCAAACCGCCTCGGGCAAGTCCATTCTCCTTGTGAGGCGCAGTTGTGACCACCGCGCCAACCTGACGTTTACGCACCGCGCCCGGTGCTCGTCTGAGACCGATTCGACCTGGCGGAGTAGGCCCCCGGCCACCGGCTCAAACAATTTCCCTATCGCGGCGCAAACCGCCGCGCCGGCGCGCTCCACCGGCACCACCCTCACCGCCCGCCCCACCGGTGTCGGTGGGCGTGAGGTGCGCACGCGGATGAGATACGATCGCCCGCCTCCCACGCGGGGCCATCAATAACTCCCGCTGACACACACACACACCGCTCGCTCTCAACTCAATCGGCAATTTTGCGGCCGCCAATTCTTTCTTACAAAGTTATTCCCCCCGCTCCCCGCCCCCCACCGACCGCCGNNGCCCCGCCCCCCTCTCCCCCCAAACCGCCCCCACCCCAGCCTTGTTTTAATAGAATTTTCTTAAAAATTGGTGTGTGTGTGTGTGCGCGCGCGCGTGGGTCTCTGCGTGCGCGAGCAGCGGTAGCGGTCGGCGGGCCTTGGACGCTTCGCGCGATAGCCTCAAGGTGCACCTGGCCTGGCACGAGCGCCGCGGTGATGTCGCCGCCACTTAGTGAGGAACGGCGGTTGTTGCTGTTGTCTGCATGCGTATGTGTGTACGTGCGGTTGGGGCGGTTATCGTGACGCGCTGCGGAACCCTGGCGGAAACCCGAGTTCGATTGGGGCCGACGGCCGCCGGTGACTGTGACGGTTGTCTGAACCGCCCCTGGGCCTCCCTTAGGTCGACTCAGCCTCAGACGAGTACCCGGTGCGGCGTGTTAACATCGCCACTCGGGAGACGATGGCAGCCGGGAGCGCTGCTGGCCACCCACCCCCTCGCGCACCATGCCGGCCTTTATAGGCATTACTCGCCAACAGCACTTGACCCTACAGTCTGCTGAGGCTACGCGGGGCATCTCTGTCCGAGTTTGCAGCTCGATCGCTGCGTCACCGCCTTCCGAGCAACAGCAGCAGCAACAGGGAGCAGCAGAAGCAGCGGCGGCTATCTCCGATACGCTGCTCGACCGCTCGGACTCCGTGATGCGATTGTAATGGATTGCGTAATCAGATTACCGGCACGCAAAGTGGACCCACTGATTACCTTCCTTCTTACGAGATAGATTCCTCGCCACGGCCGCCGCCGCCGCCGCTCCGTCAATCCCATCGATGCCGGCCTGGCCCCCTCTCCCGCCACCCACTACCCACACCCCGCCAGCTTCTGCCTGGTCATGTAATAATTCAGAATATCACACCGCGACCCCCGCCCCCACCACCGTTTCCCGTAACCGCCTCCGAATATTCGGTGATGCAGAAGAGATGTAATCCGGCAGGCGGGTAATGTTGCCAAGCGTTCCGGATTGGTCGGGAGTCTACCGGAAAGCGGGAGATTCTCATGGGATATTTTCTGATTTTTTTTTATATGATAAATAAAGGGCGGCACGCCAGCGCGGTGAGTAGTGGCTGCCGCCTCACAGCAAGAAGGCCCTGGGTTCGGAGTGGCGTTTGCATGTTATCCCCAGATCCGTGTGGGTTTTCGTCGGGTACTCTGGATTCCTCCCACAGTCCAAAGGCACGCTGCCTAGGTTAATTATCCTGACTAAATTGCTCCCCCCGTGCCCTGAGATATTGTAACTTACCCCTTCTTGCTAGACAACTAAGAGAACTAAACAGCTCACCGGTTCCTTCCAGCTTAAACACAAACTGAGTGAAGTCACGCGCCCCCAGGGGTGGCTCAGACATAGAGTGGCTCGCCACCTGAGTTCGAGCCCTGCTCGGTGGCGCAGGTTGGAGTGGCGGCGGGTTGATTCAGCCCATCATCATTCCTCCCTAACGGTCGTGGATAAAACGAGTACCACTTTGTGCGTGGGGTGGAATTCGGCCGCGGTTGTCCTAGAGACAGACTCGCCCGCTGTAAAAAGGAACGTGGAATTTCCACCGCTGGCTCTGTGAATGGGAGAGGAGCGCCGGAGCCTCAGTGCTCGCTGCGGCATCGCTGCGGCACGAGACCACTCCTGGGTTTAGCCGCACGGATCGAGGGCAATTGTTTACGAGCGCCAATTAATCGATACTTGGTCGGCGATTCCGTCCCCTCCCTACCTCCCCCCCTCTCCTAACTATGCGCCTATGGGTTGTCTGTGTGTGTGTGGTGCTGGCCACCCACCCCCTCGTGTGCCGTGTTCGACCTTCATAGGTGCTCGCGAACGGAACTTGAGCCTACAGTGTGTTAAGGCTATACTGGGGATCTTTGTCTTTGTGAGCATATTGTGTATGGTTGTTGTTGGGTGTGTTGAGTGTATGGGTCTACGGGTGGTGTGTGTGTGTGTGTGGCAAGCACATGGGGAGGTGTGAGCGTATGGCTCTATGGAGGTTGTAAGTAGGTGTGTTAGGGTAGGGGTAGTGGTGTGGCGATGGTGGTGGTCTGGGTGAGGTGGTTGGAGGTGCTGGTGTGAGTGTGGTGGTGTGGTTGTGGTGGTGTGGGTGTAGTAATGTGGGGTAGTGGTGGCTGTGGGGGTATCGGTGGTGGCGTGGGAGTGCAGGTGTGGTGGTGTGGGTGTGGTGATGTGGCAGTGCTGGTGTGAGTGTGGTGGTGTAGGTGTGGCGGTGTGTGGCGGTGTGTGGGGTGTCGGG
>JAZEWU010000039.1:822208-845714 GCA_036362915.1 Geotria australis | reverse complement strand
CGCGGGATTAGACCTCGGGTCACCGCTCCCCAAAACGAAGACACGTGCACTCGCACACAAGCCCGCGCGCGCACACATGCGCACGCGCACGCACGCACCCTGCTCATGGACTCGAAGCATTTCCGGACGAGCGACTCCACGTCGTTGGGTCGATCCTGAACGTTCACCCAGTCGAGCAGCGACACGTTGAAGCTGTCCTTCGTCCCGTCGCCACCACCGTCACCGTCGCCACCGTCGCCAACGTCGCCACCGCCAGGGCCCGGCGACAGTCGCCCGTCGTCGGCGCCGCTCGGACACTTCTGTGTCGGCGGCCCGGGCCCTGCCGGAGGAGCCGGGCCCCCCCGAATGGGGGGCCGGCTCGGGGGGCGGGGGTCGGCGGGGGGGTCGGCGGGGGGGTCGGCGGAGAGGCGGCGGGGGTGCGAGGAAGGGTCGCCGAGCCGGCACAGGCTGTCGCGCCGGCGCGAGGCGGACGGGGACGAGGCGGTGGCCGTGAGGCACTGCAGCAGCGGGATCTGCGCCATGACAGAGACGGCGTTGCCCAGCCTAGCGCACCCGCGCGGGGAGAGAGGGGTGAAAAGATACAGAAATAGGAAAGAGATAATCATGAGTGGGGGGAATCAACCAATCAGTTACTTGGCCAGTTTATTGTTGGTTGATTAACGCATTCGTTGATAGGGTACGAATTGATGAGTGCAGGAACGCGTGAGTGACCGAGTGAATAAACGAATGAACGAACAAATGAGTAAACGACCGAACGAGTCAACGAACGAACAAACGTGCGATCGATCGGTCGTTCGTTCGTTATGATACGATCGATTGATCATCATTTGGGCGGCAGGATGGTACAGTGGAAACATCTGCGCCTCACAGAAAGAATGGTCTTGCCCGAGCAGGTTCGATCCCCGCCTTGGGCGCCTTTCTGTGTGGAGTTTGTCTCTCCTCCCCCTGTTCTGCGTGGGTTTCCTCCGTGCTCTCCAGTTTCCTCCCACAACTTAAAAAAATACTCATTAATTAATTGACCGATAACATCATAATATATAGGAAGCAGTGTGTGGCAATATGGTGCCGGCAAACCGCCTGGCTGCCTCCTCTGCCTCTGTGCTTTCCTCGCGCCTCTTAGTCGTTCTCTTGTCGAATCAGGACCTTCGACAGTGAATGGATAAGTGCGCGTTATAAATTTTTAATTATTAAAAATTATAATTATCTGAGCAATCGATCATCCGATTGATGGACGCGAGCGGGCGGGAGCGCTCACTCGGCGAGCTGAGCGAGGATGTCGCGCCGCGAGTCGTGGAAGGCCGCGTAGGCCCGCGTGAAGGCGGCCAGCAGGCCCGCCAGCGCCGCGCTGCAGTCCTCCAGGTTGGCGGTGACGGCCGCCCAGCCCTGGTGCTGCATGTGCTCGTCGTGCACCAGCGCCTCGCACGCCACGCACAGGCGCTGCGCCAGCTCCTGCATCTCCTGCCCGCGGAGGGGGGGGGAGGGAGGGGGTCAGAGGGAGAGCGGGACAAGAGGGTAGACAGCGGTGACGGCGGTGACGATGTTCGACAGTGTTGACGGTCGCGGCGTCCTGTTGGCGGTGGTGTTGGCGGCGTTGGTTGTGTGCCGGTGGCGTTGTGGCGGTGGCGTTGTGGCGGTGGTTGTCGTAGCGTGGTAGCGGTGGTGTTGTAGCAGCGGTGGTGGTGGTGCCGGTTTGTGTTGTGGCGGGGGAGTTGTGGCGGTTTTGTTGGTGACATTGTGGCGGTGGCTTTTGCGGCGGTGGTGTTTGCAGCGGTGGAGCTTTGGCGGTGGTATTGTGGCGTTGTAGCAATGGTATTGTAACGGTGGTGGCGGCATTGTGGTGCTGTGGCGTCACAGTAGCGCGGTGGCGTTGCGGCGGCAGGCGGCGTTGCGTGCGTTACCAGCGCGAGCTGTGTGCGCAGCGCCACGGTGTGGAACACCGCCGGCATCATCACCGACTCCTCCACCTTGAGCTCCATCTGGGCCTCCCCGGGCAGCACCACGCGGCTCACGCACGGGGCCCGGTCGTGCAGGATCAGCTCCTTGCTGAACAAGAAGATCGGGTTCGTGTCCTGGGCGAGACGGCACGGCGGGAGGGGGGGGCGGGAGGGAGGGAGACACGTGACTCTCTCTGTGGAGGCTCGCGATGGCCATGTCGGAGTCACCGAGCCAGCGAGGCGGAGGATCCCGGTTCGACCCGTCTGTGTTTGCCGTCAAATCTCTATATCTCTATAGAGGCAGTCCCCAGGTTACGAACGCCCCACTTACGAACAGCTGTACTTACGTACCGACCTTCAGTAAAGCCTATAATTAAAAAAATCGAGTTACATACAATGGGTCGTACTAACGAACGGACGGACTACTTTGTGCGGCGCTCAAAAAACTGCGCGTTTTCAGCGGTTTATTATTATTACCGTATCATTATATTTAAGATGTTTTAGGTAAAATATATACTATATACTAAGACAAACATTTGACTAATTGACGCTAGATGCGAACGGTACGTAACTGTTCCGACTCACATACAAAATCGACTTAGACTTAAAAACGGAACTCGTTCGTAACCCGGGGACTGCCTGTATACGACGCCTGATGATGCTTCCAACGTGGGAGGCGAAACGTCACGAGGGACAGCGGGACAACGCTCGAGACGGCTATCCCGAAAGAACGGCTCTGAAGAGCCAACCGTCGTCAACCTCTGGGTTCGTTGTCGTCGTAAAAAGTAACGCCGCACCGCCGCCGCCACCGCGCGGCATCCGCTCGCTGTCGTAAAGAGAGAGGACGACTCGGAGAGGGAGGATGACTCACAAGAAGAAAAACCCACCCCATGAATGTAACCGATATTGGCCAAAACATCCCCCAAGTGCTTCAAATATTACCTGGAAAATTACTAATTTGGGATAACATAAAGGCAAAGACCCCCCCCCGTACAGCCTTAACAGAGTGCAGGGTCAAGTGCTGTTAGCAAGTAGCACCTAATAAAGGCCAGCACGGCACGCGAGGGGCTGAGTGGCCAGCACCACGCGCACCCACCTCTCTCCCTAGTGGAGACGTTTACACCTCACACGTGGTTACTCAATTGAGGTTTAGACAACCTAGGGGAGGCCCAGAACCGGTTCTGAAAATTTTCACTGGTGTTGGCCGTGAGCGGGATTCGAACTCAGGGCGCCAGGTTTGTAGCCCAGCGTGCTAAGCGCTGAGCTAGCGCTCCCCAAAAGCCAGAAAAATGTCCCCCGTATAGCCTTAACAGACTGTGGGGCCAAGTGCTGTAAATATTGTAGTAAAAAAAGATACGAGGTTTGACCCTTCATGGCAATGAAACAAGAGTTATGATCTTTAAACACCCAGGACCGGTTCATAAAACCGTCACCGGTGTTGGCTGTGAGCAGGATTCGAACTCGGGTCGCCGGCTTGGCAGCGCAGCGTGCCAACCGCTACCACCACCCTGATTGCTTTCAGACAAATTCCACAACAAAAACGAAATCTGCCAAAACTCAGCCGACTCAAAAACGTGGTTCTCCGCTCGCGCCACCCACCACCGCGGCAGCCAAGTCAGCTGCCAGCCGGTGCCAAGTGGAGCAGAATGTTCCGTACTAGCGGCCACGAGGCTGCTAGCCCCCTCCTCTTGCTCTTCTCCACGCGCTCTCCTAAATCTCCCGCAGCCTCTCACTCTACTCCCCTCTCTTTTTTAAAAGTTGTCCAGCGGGTAGGGGCAAGCAAGTTACAGCATCTCAGGGCATCGGGGTGGGGGGGCAATTTAGTCGGGACAATTAACGTAGGCAGCAGCGTACGCGGGGCGAAAGTGTAAACTCCACACAGAAAGGCGCCCGAGCCGAGAATTGAACCCGGGTCGTTGTTGCGGTGAGGCGGCAGCGCTACTCACCGCACCACCGTGCCCTCCCTCTCTCCTACCTCTCCCCTCTCATCTCACTCTGCCCCCCCGTCATCTCACTGTACTCCCCCGTCTCGTCTCACGACGCTTCTAACCATTCACGTTACACACATTCTGTTTTCCTCCTGCTAAAGTGACCGACCGCGTGACGGCACGATCGCGCTGCTCGCGTAGCGTCGACGGACGTGGGAGGCTCCGAGAGGAGGTCCCGTCTGGAGCGCCTCCTCCAGCACCCCCTCCCCACCCACCCGCCCGCTCGCCCACCCGCCCAGTGCACAGTGTCAATGAGCAGGTGGCGGCTATAAGTGGCAGCTTTTTAAATAAATAGGCGCCGAGCGGAGGCTCGCGTTGCCCGAAGCCGGTGGTGGTGGTGGTGGCAAAAGTGACGGTGGTGACGATCGTGGTGACGACGGCGGTGATGGCGGTGTTAGTGCCGGCGATGACCGACGCGCGGACAAAGCTCCGTGCCCAAGCCTTTGGTCGCGGCGTCCAACATTCCTTCCGTACCTCCGCGTTAAAAACACACCGAACGCGCTAAAGCACGAGAGGCTGCGAAACGACCCCTAGCCGCGCAGCAGTCTCGTGCCCTTACAAAGACGAAGATCCCCCGCGTAGCCTACACAGGCTGTCACGGCAAAGTGTGCAATTGGCTCTGACCTCTAAGCCACTCCGGTCAATTCCCCGAATAGCAACGCATTCATCTCACCGACAAGCTGCGGACAGCACTACCGGAATATAATCGTAACGACAACTTGCAGACCTTTGTCAATCCACTGCTGGATGAAGGCAACAGACATGGCTGTCGGTCACGGGGGGCTGTTTGACCATACTTCAATATGCTGGTCAGCGTAAAAAGGTGAACGCGGGAGGAGCAGAGAGAGAGGGCACCAGGACTGGTTCAGATGTCACTCGCCACTGATGATAGCCGTAGGCTGGAATCGAACGGAGGTTGCCAGGTTCACTGGGCAGTTGTATCGGATGAATTACAACATCCAGAGCATGCAAGCTCACAGGGTATTTTCCGCTGTAACAATAATAGTAATAACAAACACCTATCTGTGACTACGCCACCGCTCCACCCACACAACTTCAATACGCAGCAAACATATCCAAAACTGGACTCGGGTAAGCCAAGATTCGTAGTAAGTCAGAATTCACGGAAAGGCAGAATTCACAGAAAGGCAGAAGTCACGGTGAGCCAGAAAAGCCAACGGAACAAATCAATAATTAAACTTAACCAAAATAAAACACTCCGACACGGAACCGAGCGCCCAATTAATCCGCACTTGGTAATTACTCCGGCTTTGAGAGGTTTTACTCCAACTGGAAAACAAACAGCTGCACTGGGGCGGGGGATGGCGGTTGTGCAACCACCAGGTGGTGGGCGGTGGGGCGGTGTCAACATTGGTGGCGATGGCGTAAGCCTGGCCCTCACACCTGGGCCACCGGTTGTGCGACCCGACCGTGCCGCGGCGTAGTCATCGCAATCATCGCCGCCCACAGCCGCTCCGCCCCGCGGCTGCGGCGAGCGGTTGCGCAACGAGGAAATCAGGCGGCGTATCAGGGATCGCAACGCGCACGGCAGTCGTTCATTGGGGGTCAAGGTAGAAGCGTTCACGTCGCGATCCCTGTCAGGTGATACTTGGTGTTGCCTGCGAATTCTACCAAACACTTCGAGGCCGAGCTGAAAGACAACGATGTCCAGAAGCTGACCATCGCGCTTCGAAGAATCGCAAAGAAGAAGAAAGGCTAGAAGAATCTTAATATGTAGAGGATAGCGGAGTTGGAGCCACTTATGGTGGCCGCCGGCTCACCGCCGCACGGCTGCCGCTGTCTACAGGCTCGGCGAATGCGCAAACAACAACGACGCGACGTATAACCCCAAAACATTATCAGTATGAAGTATATTTTAAGATCGTATCGGCCACACGGCGAGTGTTTTTAGCTCGCGAAGAGAGTCTGCTCCGCAGGAACGCCTGACGAGCGTCCGGTTGCTAACGCGACGGTTCCTCGGCCGCGTGCGGTGGATCGTCACGACGACGCGACGCGGCGCCGCTCCGCGTACCGTGCCGGCGCTGTAGCTGCAGACCCTGCGCTCGCCCACCAGGCACTCGCCGCCATTCACCACCAGCACCTGGTGCTGAACCCCGATGCGGTACTTGCTGTGGATGGCCTGCCTCAACTCCGCCACGCTGCAACGCAAAGTACAACGGACGAGCATTTTCACACTCGGTTAGAACAAAAAAACAAGTTTTGCTGGCAGGATTCATGCCTGGATTCCTGGCTGGCCGGCCGCCTGGCGCACGCGGCCAAGCGCACGCGGCCAAGCGCGCGCGGTGCCGCGGTGACATCGGCACGAGGAAGTGAGCGAGTCGGCTGGAAACGTCTTAAAATAAAAACCAAATGCAGGGCCCTCGTGAATAACAATTCCTTTGACTGTGTGACTTTTTCTGAGTGTTCTTCTTTGCGATTCTTCGAAGCACGATGGACAGCCTCTGGACAACATTACGGGGGGCCAAAGCCAAAAATAAATCTGGCTCGACTTGTATCGGCGTGTTCACACGCGTGCGCTAGCGCGCGCGTGCGATCGCGTACGCGTGTGTGTGAAAGCGTGCGCGAGAGTTTGCGCGTGTGCGCAAGTATTGGGGCGTACGTGGATTTACGAGCGCTGCAATTTTCAGACGTTCGGCAACGTTTCAGGGCGAGCGGGATGACTCCCCTGCTTCTGTGTTCGCCCACACAGTTTCGCATCACTCAGCCATTAAGCTCAATCACGGCCCCCAGGTCCTGAATCATTTATGAAGACTAGGCCGGAAGTTGCCGACCCCGCCCTCCCCTCTCGCCTAGGCGGTTTGGCCCAGGGAGTCTTGCCGCTGGACCCTGGAAAGGAAAGGCACCTGCTCGGCCTACGAACGATAAACTATTTAGGCACTTTACGTAACGAGTGGGCCGTACCCACACTTTACCCCACCGCACGCGACCTGCCGATCGTCTGGATGGATAGAGGCGGAGGGGGATTTATAAAGCTCGGATCATCACTGCGAGATGGAATCGAACCGGCGATTTCTGCAGTGTGCTGACCGTTACCCTACGCCAGCGCTCCAGATAATAGAAATAATAAAACATTATAAAGGTTATTGATGGCTGCTCTTCAGAGCTGTGCTTTCGGGATAACCGTGTGGAGCGCTCTACCTCTCTCCCTCGCAGGTATCCGAAAAGAACAGCTCTGAAGAGCAACCGTCATGAATAAAGCCGTGAAAACCTGCATCAGAGAAGGTTATTTACAATGAACGCTTCATTCGTGCTTCCTATAAAGCATCTCCTTACTAACGGCACTTGCCCCGGCGGTCTGCTAAAGGCTGTGTGTTTGTGTGAGCGTGTGCGAGCGTGTGCGAGCGGGCGGGCGAGCGGGCGGGCGGGCGGGCGGGCGGGGCGTACGTTTGGAGCGCCAGCTCGGTGTCGAAGGTGAGGGTGGCGCCCGTGTTCACCAGGAACACAAACAGCTTCATGTTTGGTTCCTACAGCCGTGCGTTCCACCCGTCGGTCCACCCGTGAATCCAAACGCAGTCGCTCACGATCGCATCACTTCCTCCGCCGGGACCTGGGTCACGAGACAGAGGATTCATCATGGTCATGTTAGAACCACCGAGCTGGTGCGGCAGAATTCATCAGTTCAAGCCACGCACTTGTTTAACTGTATTTTGTATTTATATAATTTATTTTTTGTTCCTTTGGTTTTTATTGGTTGTTTTTTTCTTTCATTGTTGACATGCCGTTCTCTTCGCGGCCCTTGTGCAGCGCTTTGTGACCCTCGGGTGAAAGGCGCTATATAAAATGCTATTATTATTATTATAAATTGTTATGTTTTGTTTTTGTTTCGTTAATTTGTTAATTTTATATTTTTCCTTTTTTTTGTCAATTCGCGGGTTCATTGTGCCCCAGGGTATCCCGTAAAGAGCTTTCAGGCTCGCTGGGTATTTTCCTGCTGTAATAATAAACATCTACATCTAGGTGGTTCATCATGGCCATGCCAGAGCTACTAAGATAGCACAGCAGACAACCTGAGTTCAAACCCTAGGGTTGGGTTTCTCTCGGGGTTGTCCACAATGGGTTTTTAACGTCTATGCTTCACACACAGACAACCAGTTGCACACTGCACAAGGCGACAGCGAGCACCGGACTGGGTTTCTGTACAGCTAAGCCCCCACATTCCCTGCTGCCAAGCCTCAAATTCTTTTCCCCACATGCCTGCGTTCCCACATCCAAAGCGTCACGTCTGAAGTAGAGAGCAGCTAGTTCTGCATCATTGATTCCAGGATCCAGATATCAACTCACACTACCCAGGTGCCAGGTCCCTGAACCCCTGTCAGGAGTAGAGCCCCTCTAGTCTCCCAAGTAATACAGTGCTCTCGTAAATAGATCTTAGGACACTGCTCAAAAGGTCCCTAGCTGTTCCCAGGTCATAGGTTCCATTCCAGATCCCCAGACGAAGGCTCATAGTGGAAGATCCCAGTACCTTGATGGTCTCTAGTAGATACCAAATACTAGTATCCAAGTTCGAACTGCCGAGTCCACGGTATGGTCCCTTGTTACAATATATACTGTACTCCTCCATGTAATGATGTAGGTTTTTATGTAGATTTAGCCTAATGATGCCTCCAACGTAGGAGGCGAAACGTCACGAAGGAGAGGGGTGGAACGCTCGACACGGCTATCCCGAAAGAACAGCTCTGAAAAGCAACCATCATGAATCGAGCCATGAAAACCTACGATTCCTATACTGCTCCTTGTTTTCCAAAATCGTGGATCCAGACCGAAACCTCCGGTTCCCCTGGTCCCGGTTTTCCAGTTCTCAGCTTTCCAGGTAAACGAGACTTGGTCCCAGGTCCTGGATTTCCAAGCTTCAGTTACGCACGTTCCGTGTTACTGGTCCCACAGCGCTGGTCTCGGTTCGCCAAGCTCCAGTTTCTCAAATCGCTGACCTCAAATTCAGAATTCCCAGGTCCGCAAATCGTGATCTCGCCTCCCAGAACCCTGGTCCTTCATCCCGAGGCCTTGTCTCCCCACGTTCCTAATACCAGATCGCTGGTCCCATTATCCCAATCCTCTGATCGCGGGCTCCCGAACTCAAGCCCTGGTTACCCCGATCTCGGTTTCAACGGTCCCTGTTTCCACGGTCTCCGTTTACAAAGTCCCCAGGTTCTAAACTGAAAGGTCCCAACTCCCGGTGTCGGCAACTGAAGGCCCCAGTGACATCAGCATCAGCTGTGACTCCGCGAGTTACGCAACCCGACAACAATAACACAGCGGTAACTTACTCTCACAACAACGACGGCTACAACAATATCACCGCCACAACACCGCCGATCACCGTTACACATTAACCCCCACTGTCATAAAAACATCCCGCACTCAAACACGGTCCGAGATAACAGTGACACAAAGAGCTCGAGGGAGGGCGGTGCAGGCCTCGGCGCGTGTTGACGACCCTACCGGGCACCTCGCGCCTCCGCCGGTAGGGCATCTATCCGAGGTGCCTTGACTGCGCTTCGGGCCTCGCCCGAAAACACACGGTGTTCCGACCGACGTGTTGAGGGAGAACGGGCGAGATGGGGGCCCCTCCGTGATCCCCATCGAGTCGGCCTCCGAGGGGGGCCCCTTACCTGTGGGGAAGGCGAGGCGGTCCGCTGAGGGGCAGACGGGGCCACAAACGGCGTTCGATCGCCGCGTCAATTGCATTCGCGCGGCCGCGTTGTTTACCCGGCCCTGGGTCACTGTGGCCATTAGGGGGCAGCGTTGTGTCGTTCGCTCTCACGGAGCCAGACAAAGATCCCCCGTACAGTCTTAACATATCCTAGAGTCAAGTGCTGATAGCGAGGAGCACCTATGAAGGTCGACACGGCACGCGGGGGGTGGGTGACCAACACCACGCCCGGCCGCCTTTGTCTTCCTAGTGGCAATGTTTACACACCGCACTAAATTGCCCCATAGGCCCAGAACCGGTTCAGAAAATCGTCAATGGTGTTGGTGGCTGTGAGCGGGATTCGAACTCGGGGCGCCAGGCTTGTAGCTCAGCGTGCTAACCGCTGCGCTAGCGCTCCCCACAAGGTCCCCCGTACAGCCTTAACAGACCATAGGGTCAAGTGCTGTAAATTATCTAAATAAAGATAGGAGCTTTTACCCTTTCTTCCAATGAAACAGTGTTAATAATATCAATTTATATAGTGCCTTTCACCCGAGGGTCACAAAGTGCTGCACAAGGGCCGCGAAGAGGACGGCATGTCAACAACGAAAGAAAAAACAATACAAATAAAAGCAACAGAAAATCAAAGATTAAGGCTACTTCGAATATACTGAAAGGTCGTGAAACTGGCAATCTTAAGAGCGGCAAAATTCTGCCAGCGTCCCCTAAGATGGCCGTCACTTCCTTGAAGACAAAAACGGAGGGAGACAGGGAGGGAGGGTGAGCGACAGGGAGAGACATAGGGACACAGAGACAGGAAGACAGAGAGACATACACGAGGGGGAAACAACGCCAATCCAAATTAAACAATCAACATTGAAGCACAAGAACAAAGATAGACAAAGACAAATGTACAACAAATTAAAGCTAAATAAATACGTTTAACATAGATAGGGAGCGGCAGGAAACGCGCCCCCAGCGCGCGGGGCCACGCTGGAGGCGCGTCACTTAAAAGGTCAGGTGCTACTCGCTAACCAGCACCTGACCTTTTAAGATCTTTAAACACCAAATGGCCATTTTACATAATGTGTATACTGGCAAAAAGGTGCCCATAAGGTCAGGTGCTGTTAGCGAGTAGCACCTATAATGGCCAGCAAGGCACACGAGGGGGTGGGTGGCGAGCACCAACAAGTACAAGACATGCTACTGTCTAGCTTAATTGTCCTGACTAAATTGCCCCCGGTGCCCTGAGATGCTGTAACTTGCTTACCCCTCCACGCTCGACAACTGGTAGAAAGAGCTTACATAGCTCAACAGTTCCTTCCAGCCGCCTTTGTCTCCCTCATGGTGATGTTTACACACCGCAGCAGATACTCATTTGAGGCTGAGTCAACCTAAGGGAAGCCCAGCACCGGTTCAGAAAATCGTCACTGGTGTTGGCAGTGAGCGGGATTCGAACTCGCGGGACCCGGTTCGCGGCCCAGCGCGCCAACCACTGAACCACCGCACACGGACCCAATGACCTCAGACCAACCACCAGATGTCGCTCGATAGATTAACAACAAGAGGGGGTTGTCGCGTTATTGTAGATTGTGGTTGCGTTGGGTGTCACCTCGATAACCTGCTGCTAATTCATCTACCCAGATTACGCGACAGGTCCGTCAGAAAACAGGATTAAAGGCGTAATTCCCATCACCCCCGCATGACCCCCGCAATGGTGTAAACAAGTCCAGTGTCCAGCTGTTATTATCGACTCGGTGAGATTGGGGCCATGAAACTCAAACTATGGACCACACTAAACCCATAGATCAGGGGTGTCCAAACTTGTTTTCCTGAGGGCCACATACAGAAAAATATACGAAGGACTGGGCCACTCACAATACAGTTAAGCGCAAATATTATGTGTGGGCCATAGACCATTATATTTTTAGACTTTGATACGTGCCAATTAAAAATGGATGGCGGGCCGCAGTTGGCCCGCGGGCCGTAGTTTGGACACCCCTGCCATAGATCAAGGGAGGACAAGATACGGCCCGCGGGCCAGGTCCGACCAGCCATTACATGTTAGCGGGTCAATGAAGAATAATAAAAAAAAGCAATGTAATTGTATTGGAAATTGTTTTTTTTTAATTATTATTTGCCCATGCTGCATAGATTAATTGGCCTGCGGACTAAATTGCCCCGGTGCCCTGTGATGGCCTGGCGTCCTATCCTAGGTACAGCCCTGCCTTGCGCCCTATGTCTGCCGGGATAGGCTCCGGCTCACCGCGACCCTCTACAGGAATAAGCGATATCTGATAACGGATGGATGGATTGATTGCCCATGTTAAAATGCACTCGTATTCGACAAATACCTATACCACTGTAGCCGACAAGTCAATGTTCTGTGCGCCTGCAAAGCGTGGGGGGGTGATCCATAGAGGGAGCGGGGGTCGTGACCAGTTTGTGACCCGTTGCTTGGTTATTGTCGCCCTAACTGGCCCTCACGAAAAACCAGTCGGCCACCCCTGCCGCAGATACACGGAGACCACCCATAGAGACCTATACACAATCACAGAGACACGTAGAGATACGTTAGAGGTACATGAACGACAAGCCACATTAGCGCGCGTGTGACCATGCAGCCCACAGAACAACAGAGAAACAGATTCTTAGAGACGCAAAGATAAAGGGACCCATAGAGACGCAATGCAACACTGAACGTCGTGGCGCGATTACGGTCATGCGACCCACACTATACGAAACCACTGTATTCCGTGCTCCTTCAACGGAGGAGGAACAGGAACATTACATGCAACCCGTCCTCACCCCTGGATGTGTCAGATCACGTTGCGTTTTCTGTGCCAGCCTTCCACGCTTCTGCCGCTTAGTTGGGTGGTGGCGGGGACGTCGCCCGTAAAATGTTTAAACCAAACACCGTAGGACATTATCGAAGTAAAAAATACACGCGCGAACCGTAAACATTTCCCGCCACTCGTTTTATTGCGTGGCGAAGCAAGCGGAGCGAGGGTTCGCTAGGGGACAGCCTTTAATGTGACCGAATAAACAACACCTGTTGAAGCAGAGCGGCGACAAGCCGGGCAGTCATGTCCCTTAAGTGAGCCTCTCGCGCCGAGACGCGGGGAATAAGGGAGTCACGATACAGCACCGTACCACCACCAACCAAGAATCAAAATCATGACCAACACCCCTGTCAGATCGGTACAAAAGACTACTATACGGTAATGCTGGATCTTATGACCATAGCTGGTGTAGTACCGCACCGTTACACCAAAACAACGGGTTATTTACCCAAAGGAATACATTTCCCCCGGTGCCCTGTGATGGACTGGCGTAACACCCTGGGTAAAGCCCTGCCTTGCGCTCTGTGTCTGCCGGGATAGGCTCCGGCTCACCGCGACCCTGTACAGGATTGAGCAGTTTCTGACAACGGATGTATGAAGACATTGGATTATTGAAGCCACTGTGTCTATCCACGATACCGACGGCCTCCCTCCAACGTGTGTGTAGTGTATTTGTTTGACCGACCGTACATCACCGCTACGGTCAGCGGATGCTTGGCGAAGGCAAGCGGGAGAGGCTCAGAACCGGTTCAGATATGACTAGCCACCGATGGCCGGGAAACGACCTCGGGGGGGTGGGTGGCCAGGTTATTTACCCGAAGGAATACGGTACACACACATTACACGCCCAGAGTATGTACAGCAACGACAACCTTGTTAAACAGTTGTCAGCGAAAGGAATGAGTTCTTAGCCCCGTTAAACATCGTGTTAATGTCACAAAGGGTTACAAAGCGCCGGGCGGCCACGGCTAACATTGCGGGCTCACAGAGGTAGGAGAGAGCGTTGAGAGAGAAGTAGAGTGAGATGACAGGGAGGGGAGGTAGGTAGGGGAGTCCCCGTGTCCGCGTGGGGTTTTCGCCGGTCACTCCGGTTTCCTCCCACACTCCAAAGACATGCTGCTGCATAGGTTAATTGGCCTGCTGACTCAATTTCCCCCGGTGCCCCCTCTGATGGACTAGCGTCCCATCGTGGGTATAGCTCTGACTTGTGCCCTGTGTCTGCCGGGATAGGCTCCGGATGACCGCGACCCTGTACAGGATTACGCGGTTGCTGACAATGATGATGATGTAGGAGAGAGCAAGTGAGTGGTGGGTAGTACAGTAGGTTAAGAGGTGAACCCAATCTTAAAATTGATCCGGGATCAGATTGGGAACCAGTGGACGGATCCGAGTTTCGGGCGATGTTAGGACTATGGATTGCTCAGAATTAGTACTTCCCCAACCCGTGACGCGAACCCGACAACCCATTTGGATCACAACTGAAAATACACGTTTAAAATTACATTAACAACCAACCACAAAAGCCAATACAATCGCGTGCGTCACCGCATGGCCCACTCTACAAAGAGCAGGGAGCGACGCTCGCCTTAAATAAACAAGCCGCCAATCCAGCGTAGTTAGCGAGAGCCTCGGACAAACACACTGCAGTTTTTGGCACCAAGCACCGACGTTTCGCCCCGCCAGCTGGGAGCTTCTCGGGGAACCGAATCGGAACCGAATCGGAACACGGATCTGAGAGCCAAGCACACCGGCGCCAGCTGCTTCAGAACCGCACAGTCGTCATCGACGACGAACCTTTGTTCGGTTCAAGCCACGTGGCAATGGAATCTAGTCGAGACGGCCACAAGCCTAGTCAAGGCAGCCAGGCCTAAGTCAAGGCAGCCAGGCCTAGCCAAGGCAGTCAAGCCTAGCAGAGCCAGCCAGGCCTAGCCAAGGCAGTTGCAAGCCTAGTCTAGGCAACCAGGCCTAGTCAAGGCAGCAAAGCCTAGTCAAGGCAAGCCAGGCCTAAGTCAAGTCAGCCAGGCTTAATCAAGGCAGTCAAGACTAGCCGAGGCAGCTACAAGCCTAGTCTAGGCAGCCAGGCCTAATCAAAGCAGCCAAGGCAAAATCAAGGGAGCCAGGTCTAGTCAAGGCAACCCAACTGAATACGTTAAGAACAACCAACACATACCAAAGAAACCCTCCTGAAAAATATTATAACAAGTTTACGGTGCTTTATGAAGTCGTGTAGGCGGTCAATTTGCACGCCACTTGTCTGGATTGCGCGGCGGCATCAACCGTATTATACCCTTTCGAGATAGCCATCGAGATTGCTCGACACGGCTATCCCGAAAGAACAGCTCTGAAGAGCAACCATTACGAATCGAGCCGTCAAAACCTACATCGGCACACCCGTCTCGTTGACAGAAAAGGTATTTTTTTACAATATCTGAGGATTAATCGCGTCTACACCGCACCGGGGTGCGAGGCGGGGGAGTCGGGGGAGTCGAGGCGAGGCAGTTAACTGATCCGGACGGATACGCGACGTCGCACCGTACACGTGCCGTGTTTTGTCTCTACGTTTAGCCGCCGCGTAAAAAAAAAAAATAGAACATTCCCCGTCAAGCTTTGACGCCGATCTCGGCGTGAGCTTCCGCTTGGCCGGCGTCGCCGTCGCCAGGACCGTCATCGACGACGTCGTAGAGGGACTCGTTGGCCTCGGCGTAATCCTTGTGGCGGCCACCCACCGACTCGCGCGCCCACGGTGGCGACGCTGAGGAGGCGCCGTCGCTCTCCGAGCACCGGCCCGACTTCACCTTGGAGTACATGGCGGCGATCTGCAACGGGCGCGCGGGTCAGCGCATCGGCACGACGCGGGCGTCCGCTCATCCTCATCCGTCGTCAGAAACCGCTCGGTCCTGTACAGGGGTCGCGGCGAGCCGGAGCCTATCCAGGCGGACACAGGGCGCAAGGCAGGGTTAGACCCTTGATGGGACGCCAGTCCGTCACAGGGTGTTTAGTCAGCAGGCCAATTAAAGCTATGGTCTTTGGACTGTGGGAGGACATCGGAGCGCCCGGTCGAGATCCCACGCGGACACGGGGAGAGAACACGCAGAAAGGCACCCGAGCCGGGATTCGAACCCGGGAGCCTTCTTGCTGTGAGGCCGCTACGCCACCGTGTCGTCGGGACGTGTCACGCGATTTCAGACCTCAAGAACGCGAGCCCACCACCATCGCCAATACTGACCTCGTTGGGGGTCAGATACGGGTCCTCTTTTCGTGTTCGATAACTCACTTCCTCCGTTCCTTCCTGCATTCACATGCAAAACAAGCAGACCGGGCCGGTTACACTGTGGAGTCTGGGGGTGGGGGTGGCGGGTTGCGTGCCGAGTGGCGTTTGTCTAAATGCACGGGCTAGAGGACAGGTGGGACACGGAGGTTCGGAGAGCCGGTACGACGAACCGGTACGAAAAGTGGCCGGAGCGTTCAGTGTCGTAGTACAGTACGGGTGGGTTGCGATACGACTGTACCGGTGAAATATGTCAGGTACTTTCACCCCTGGGATGATAATAATAATAATAATAGCGTTTTATATAGCGCCTTTCACCCGAGGGTCACAGAGCGCTGCACAAGGGCCGCGAAGAGAACGGCAAGTCAACAATGAAAAATAAATAAATAAACCCCAAAGGAACCAACAAAAATTAAATGATTAAGGCTGCTTCGAATACACTGAAAGGTCGTGAAACTGGCAATGATGATGCTGATGTCACCCCCCGCCACCCCCACCAGCAGTCAGCACCTGTGGGTTACTGATTCCCATACGCGAGTGGAACCGGTGCAGGAAGTCGGTGGCAGTTCGAACCTGGGGACACGGATACACAGGGACAGGGGGACAAGAAACGTGGGGACACGGAGGCACAGCGACGGGCGGACACGGATAAATAGGGACATGGAGACACGCGGACATATAGACACATGGGGACACAGGGACGTGGGGACGCATGGAATGGACATGAGGACACAGAGACATGTGGACAGGAGGGCAGAGATTTGGGGAGCCAGGTCTAGTCAAGGCGCGTGCTCGTGCGTGCGTCGCTGCTGCCGTCTCGCTACTCACAGTGTTCGCTCCGCTCGTCCCAAACGGAGCCGCGGCATCGCTTCCACCACGACCGCCATCTCCGCCGCTGGCACCGTCACCGTCACCGCCGCGAGCAGGAGGGCCCTCATTCGCGACGATGTCGTACAACTGCTCGTCGAGAACCTGCTCGTACAGCTGCTCGTCAGGAGGCCCGGGGCCCGGCCGCCCGGCCGGACCGCTCGTCGGCGGCGGCGACCCCGATGACGGCGGGGACGGCAACGTCACCGACGTCGGCGCGGCGCGGCGAACCATCTGGCTGCTCTCCTTCTTGGGCGCCGGAGCTGCGCGCCGACACGCCAAAGACAAAATATCCCCCCCCCTCCGTGTTCGCTTTATTTGTTATATTTGTCATTCCATCCGTTTTCAGAAACCGCTTAATCCTGCGCTGGGGTCGCGGTGAGCCGGAAGCCCATCCCGGCAGACACGGGGCGCAAGGCAGGGCTATACCGAGGATAGGACGCCAGTCCGTCGCGGGGCACCTGGGGAAATTTCACTCAGTAGGCCAATTAACCTGGCAGCGTGTCTTTGGACGGTGGGAGGAAACCGGAGTGCCCGGCGAAAATCCACGCAGGTCGCGGGGGAGAACATGCAACCTCCCACACAGAAAGGCACCCGAGCCCAGATTCGAACGCGGGAGCCTTCTTGCTGTGAGGCAGCAGTGATACCCACTGCGCCACCGTGCCGCCCTATACTTGTAATTATTGTTGTTAATTTTTTGTCAATTCGCGTGTTTTCTGTCTCGTGGGAATGCCGTAAAGAGCTTGCAAGCTCATTTTTCTGCTGTAATAATAAACGTCTATCTATCTCCAGGCCACCTTTGTGTTTCCACGGTGCTGCCATTTACGCGGCGCACTGGGTGCCGATTTATTTAACGATAATTTACATTTTTTAAGCAATTGTCCTTCTAACTAGTGAAACAATGAAATAACAGTACTCTAACTATGAATGGCCCATAACGATTTTAAGGCTGAGTCGACCTAGGGATAGGTCGCCCAGGATTGGTTCGCCTAATCGTGTTTGGTCCTGGCACCTTAGCGTCTCGAGTCCAAATGTCTCCTAATAACCTGGCTCCATATATGGGTTCCCTGACATCTGTTACATCTTCCAAGAGCGCTGACGACATGCGGTTGTTGCAAATGTGATGCCTTGTGTAATAGGGTGTCTATTTGGTGTTTGGGCATCTTCACACCACCTGGTTCGTTACCAGAAAGGGGAAATCCTTTTCTCTTCTTTCAGCGTTTCTCTGAATAGTGCTGTTTGTTGCTGCCCGCTTGGCACCTTGGGCCTTTGGCACCTGTGCTCAGCAACAACTGTGTAACATGAATCTTGGCAATCGTCACGGTCACTCACCAGTGGTGCCCCTCCTTGAGACATCTTTAACTCCAGTGTCTGGCCGCTGCTGCTGATGCTGCACGCTTGATGATTCTGCTTGGTGCTGCTCCTCTTGATGATTCTGCTTGGCCTCGCTGTTCTTTCTCGGACTCTTCGACCACTTTGGTATCTGTTACAGGTATTCGCGATCGTCGACGATGTACAACCATAACGCCTGATGATGCTTCCAACGTGGGAGGCGACACGTCGCGAGGGAGCGAGAGGGAGGGCGCTCAATGACGCGGCTATCCCGAAAGAACAGCTTTCGGGAGCAATTCTCCAATATCGAGCCGTGACAAACCTACATCAAATATGATGATGATAATAGTGATGAATTCGTGGCTAGTGACGATGATGATGAAGATGGTCCTCTCATCTCATCGTCAGAAACCGCTTAATCCTGTACAGGGTTGCGGCGAGCCGGAGCCTATCCCGGCAGACACAGGGCGCAAGGCAGGGTTATAGGCAGGGCTGTGCCCGGGGTGGGACGCCAGTCCATCACAGGGATGAAGATGGTAAGTGATGTCAACTGATCTCTGTACCTTGAGGGTGATCCGGTCCGAATCTTCCTCCTCGTCCCTGGGAGAGACAGAGCGGGAGACAGAGCCAGAGACACATGTCGAGTCACGGGACACTGGCGGGCACCAGCAGGCGCTGTGCGTTCACCGAGGCCCGCGGTTCGACACCCGCAGGCCGCCCTGGTTAATAACTGCGTCGTGCACGCTTTGCAGTATACACACAGAATTTCTCACCTGCAGAATCGCTCGCCCAGAGAAACGCTGCACACAAATTCACCTCGAGACCCACTCGCCTGCATAAACCCACTCACTCCGCACAGACCCACGCACAGACCCACTCACCCACAGACCCACTCCGCACAGAGCCACTCACTTGAGACAGTCGAGGCAAGCAAACATGGCGACGACGAGTGAGGCGAGTGTTCCCAGCAGCGCCACGGACGCCACCCAGGGTTGGAGCGCGGTCGCTCCCGCTGCCAGCAACACGGGCGCCGTGGTGCCCGCTTCGAGCGTCACTCCGGGACCTGCGGGGTCATCACGGGGTCATCACGGGGTCATCGCAGGGTCCCGGGGTCGGGAGGAGGGGTAGGAACGAGGAGGCTACTAAGGTCGATAGATAGATATTTATTATTACAGCAGACAGATACCCAGTGAGCTTGCAAGCTCTTGGCGGGGAGACGGGATTCAGGATGAGGAGGGGGAATCAAGGTAGAAGCGTTCACGTCGCGATCCCCGGTCAAGTAATAACTTGGTATTACCTGCAATTTCTACCAAACACTTCGAAGCCGAGGAGCTGAAAGACAACGATGTCCAGAAGCTCAACAGATGCCAGAAGCCCCTCAGTCTGGAGCAAGAAAAGAGGCCGATGCCTGCCTTTAAGGCCAGCACTGACTATTATATCTCTAAATGTTGAAGGGCTGTCTGCAACTAAAGAAGAACTTGTTGCAACGGGGAAACTGTCCATATAACCATCGCGCTTCGAAGACTCGAATCGACTTCGAAAAGGACGGAGGATGAGTGCGAGAGCAGGGACGCGGCGACGTAGGAGGAGGACGGGGGGAGGAGGTTGGTGGAGCGGGAGGAGGACAGGGCGAACGAGGGGGGTTTTCGAGTCGCGACGCGCGTCGTTTGCAACGACCTACCGACGCCCTACCGACGCCCCGATGCACGCGCCCTCGGAGCACGCAGCACGTGTTTTGTTTGTAAACATAAAGGTCACCGAACGATAAACAATACACCCGTCCGTGGATTATTCGAGACGACGCGGCTCGTGTCGAGGCTGCGTGGCGTGAGCGCGGAAACCACGGCGTTTGAATACCTCGGTGAGGTAGGCAGGATGGCACAACGTACGCCTGGGGCCACAGGCATCCGAACTATGCGCCGTAGCCCCGGAGTTCGACTCCCCCACCAACAGCAACGACTGACTGAACAGGTTCCCGAATTATGTAAAATGTACAAGGGTTTTTTTTATACCCTTTTCCGGCAATGAAACCAGGTGTTAAGATCTTCAAACACCAAATAAACGCGTTTCACAAAGTATCTGTTTTCTAAGCAGCCACGCATACTTGTGTCAACCACGTGTTTTAGTAAAAAGTGTCTAACTTTTTTTAACCTAGTATTTTTAAACCCTTGTTGTTGTGTTCCAGTCCATGTATATGCCAACACCGGGGTAGCTGAGAGAAACGGCATTTCGATCCTCCTCTCTACGTCCTGTACATATGACAAAAATGACAATAAAGTTGAAATTGAATTGCCGGAAAGGATCAAACCCAATCTATATTACATCATATGTATACTGGCAAAAAAAGATACCCCGTCGTAGGTCCCGAATAATGAATGAGTACGAAATACGGTAAGCGATTAAATTAACAGTAACCAGTTCTTAAAACACGGCCAACAAAACCCACACCCCTCTAACCAACTTGTGCCGGAGAGAAATCTGCATTAGAAAGACGACAGAGTGCGGAGGGGTACAGCCCACCCCAGGGGGCATGATGAGCGTGTGGGGCACAGCAGCGTGTGTGGGGGCGGACACCGGGGACCTGGGGAGGAGAGAAGGTGTGACAGGAAATGGCAATAAATCTGAGCCATGCTCGAGGGGCACCACCCCCCCCCCGCTTCAGAAGAGTAACGACTCCACTCACAGCCACAGACAGGCAAAAATCCCCCGTATACCCTAAACAGACTGTAGGGTCAAGTGCTGTTAGCGAGCACCTATGCAGGCCGACACGGCGCAACCGAGGGTGGGTGGCCAGCACCACGTCCAGCCGCCTTTGTCTCCCTAGCCGCGGTGTTTACACACCGCACCAGACACCGGGCGTACACGCGTGAGACGGGGAAGTGAATGTTTCAAAAGATTCTCAGCATAGCTATCTATGGAATTGCTTTGGCATCCCTCCCCTATTTTTAACTACATTGTATTTTATTTATTTATTTAGTCACTTGCGTCTCTGTGTGTAAATGTTTACCTCACGTTTTTGTGGTTGGTTGTGTTACCTTGTGTCGCAGGCAGGAATCGCGCAACGAGCTTTCAAGCTCACTGGGTATTTTCTACTTTAATAACGAAACGTCTATCTATCCATCTTTCCTCCTAAACGGGGCACCGTGACCCAGCTCTGTATTGAGAGAAGCTCACTCTTGCTTGCTGCACACCTCTCTTGTACTATTTTACTTGATCTTTGGATACAACGAGAATTGCCTTCAATCAACACGCAACAAACAAGACACACGAAGACTACACGCAAGAAGGTCATTAGTTCTATTCCGCCTTTCTGTGTGGAGTTTGCGTGTTCTCTCTATCTCCCCGCGTCAGCGTGGGTTTTCGCCGGGCACTCCGGTTTCCTCCCACCGTCCAAAGACATGCTGCCAGGTTAATTGGCGTACTGACTACATTTCCCCAGGCGCCCTGCGATGGACTGGCGTCCCATCCTCGGTGTTCCCCTGCCCTGCGCCCCGTGTCTGCCGGGATAGACTTCGGCTCACCCAAACAGGATTAAGCGGTTTCTGAAAATGGATGGATGAACTCAGCTCCTCCACCCCCAAACAACCCCCAACTCACTCCTATAGCCGCCCAACCCCGACAGCACCGCGGCTGACACACACACACACACGCAACCGTCAGCAGGCACGATCGCTCCACCGCTGGATGAACGCTTGAACCGTCGGCGAGAGAGGTGGTCGCCGACAACGCCACCGTTTCCGCGTCTATATTAAAGCCTGCTCGGCTACAAAAGAACAATTGTGGAGGCCGAGAGGGCATCAGAGGAGGAACCAAACACGTGGGACCGGTGGTGTCGCTCGCTGGTTACCCGTGGAACCGGTCCAGCCGCGTGTTTCATAACCGCGTGCGTCGCGCCCCTCACCCCCAAGGTCGATCAGGTTGGAGCCCGGGTACGGGTTGGTAGCTCCGCTCCTTTCCCCGCGGAAGAGAGATGTGAGCGACAGGCCGACCGCACCCGATTCCATCATTTGCCTACTGTCGTAACTACATTCACAACTCATCTCATTGTCAGAAACCGCTTAATCCTCTACAGGGTTTAGCCTATCCCGGCAGACACAGGGCGCAAGGCAGAGTTATACCCAGGACGGGACGCCAGTCCATCACAGGGCACCGGGGGCAATTTTAGCCCGCAGGCCAATTAACCTGTGCAGCAGCATGTCTTTGGACGGTGGGAGGAAACCGGAGTGCCCGGGGAAAACCCACGCGGATACGGGGAGAACATGCAAACTCCACGCATCAGCGTGTACTAAGTATCCCGAGTTGTAGTTATCGTCTCTTACAAGATCTCCCGACACCAGTGTTGATGGAGGATGACTGGGAACACACACAGCGGAATGCAAAGACAAAGATCCCCCGTGGAGCCTTAACAGACTGAAGGGTCGCGTTCTGTTAGCGAGTAACATCCATGAAGGCTAGCACGGCGCACGAGGGGGTGGGTGGCCAGCACCACGCCCGGCTGCCTTTGTCTCCCCAGTGGCGATGTTTACACATAATAATAATAATAGCATTTATATAGCGCCTTTCACCCGAGGGTCACAAAGCGCTGCACAAAGCTGCAGAGAGAACGACATGTCAACAACGACAGAGCACGGAAAATCAGCAACAAATTTGTTTTGGGTTTTTTTTTTTAATCCGAGCTGTGGAGAGAACGGCACAACATCACGACGGAGAGAGGGTGAGCGCTCAGTGAGACGGCTACAAACAGTGTATATGGACGATAGTCTGTGTGTGTGTAGAGTGTAGAGAGTGAGGGAGAGCGGTCGACACGGCTATCCCGAAAAAAACGTCTCTGAAGGGCAACCATCATGAATCGAGACGGAAAAAAACCCTACATCACAGTAACATCGATGCTCATTATGGACATTGTTGTCACCGTTGTTTACATCTGTTCCTAACGTTAACCTTTGCACCTAAGCCTCACTTTAACCCTAACCCTGCTCCAGTCTTAAGGCGTAAAGTCCACAAAGCCATAGAATCAACATGTTTCTCTCGCAGCGTCAATCACGAGTAGCGACACGGGTAGGGTTGGGGTCAGGGTTAGAGTCACGGGCAGAGTCAAGGTTAGGGTTAAAGTTAGGGTCAGGGCTAGAGTTAGGGTTAGGGGTAAGGTTAGAGTCAATGCTGGAATCAGCGGTAGAGTCAGGAGTAAGGTCAAGGTTAGGGTTAAAGTTAGGGTCAGGGCTAGGGGTAAGGTTAGTCAATGCTGGATTCAGCGGTAGTCAGGAGTAAGGTCAATGTTAGGGTTAAAGTTAGGGTTAGGGTCACGGTTAGAGTCAGGGTTAAGGTCGGGGGTATCGCTAGAGTCAAGGTTCGATTCAGCGGTAGGGTTAGGGTCAGGTTTAGAGTCAGGGTTAGGGTGAGGGGTTTTGTTAGAGACAAGGTTAGAGTCAGGCATAGGGTTACAGTCGGGGTTAGATTCAAGGTCAGGGTTTAGAGACAGGGCTAGCGTTAGAGTCAGGGTTAAAGTTTGGCTTGAAGGTAAATCAGCTTAGCGTCAGCATCGCAACAGATTCCGGTTGGCATCGCGGCACGACTTACACAGCTTCACATCAACACCGGCCCTACCACCTGTGAATGTGGAGAAG
>JAZEWU010000039.1:798339-812701 GCA_036362915.1 Geotria australis | reverse complement strand
AAGCGTTCACGTCGCGATCCCTGTCAGGTAATACTTGGTGTTGCCTGCGAATTCTACCAAACACTTCGAGGCCGAGCTGAAAGATAACGATGTCCAGAGGATAACAGCTACTGCCTTCCTCACGAAGCAGGACGATCCCGGGAAAACCAGGACAGTTGGCAAGCCTACTGACGAGCTCCTCTCAAAGGCTGCTTTAGAGCATCTCATACGAAGCCATTACGAACCCAGGTAATGCCGAGTCATTACCAGCCCTGAGCCACGAGAAAGAAGAGCACCTCGTCCTCGAATGTCGAAACAGTTTGAGGAGGAGGAGGCCTCCATCCAGCAGTGGAACGACCATGACTGATGACGATGCTGATGATTTGCTTTGAACTCCAACCACAGACAAAAGAGGGAGAATGATAAATGGTGGTGCTGGCCATTACGAACCCCCAGCGGCCCGCTTTAACTCACCCAGCTCGCTATCGAGAACATGCCCAGCGCGGCTCCCATGGCGAGCGGTGTGGTGTCGGCTCCGCTTGTGAGTACTTCTTAGTTCTGATTTATGGTCCCCTGCTCGTCCTCGCCGCGATGATTGTTGTTGTAGCTTTTTTGTTGAATGCGACACTCGGGGAGGTGGATTCCGAGCTTCCTCTTCCGAGTTTACGTGCGTGATGACGCCAACGCGTCACGACCTTCAGCCCACAAAGCGGCGTCCGCTCGGTGGCTCCATGTCACGTACGGTGTTTTGATTACACACGCAACGTTCGGTGATGTCATCACGCAAAGCTACGTCCAGTAAAGACAAAGCTCCCGCGTATAGACTTAACAGACTGTAGGGGTCAAGTGCGGTTAGCGAGCCCCTATGAAGGTCGACATGAAAAGGTGCGTGACCAGCACCACGCCCGACCGCCTTTGTCTCCCGAGTGGCAATGTTTACACACCGCACTAGGTACTCCTTTGACGCTGAGTTGACCTAGGGGGAGGCCTGGGACCGGTTGACAAAATGGTCACTGGTGTTGGCTGTGAGCGGGATTCGAATTCGGGTCGCCAGGGTTGACCGGCAGCTCAGTGTATTGTTCACAAACACACGAGACGTGATGACGTGTGAATTTGAAGCGCCTGCGGGCGATGTCACCACGCCCGTGCGCCGCCGTGCTAAGACCCCGGTTGTACCAATTAAACAGGGGTCGCCAATTCCTCAATCAATTAACGTTCGGGCATAACATCTCTAAACACTAATGATCAGGCATCTGTTCCTGATTAAAATCCCCGTTATAAAGACTGTCCGCAGCTGGTCGTAACAAAACCTTTATGAGAACGATACAATTGAGATTATTAAATTGGGAACCAACCCCAGCTGACAGGTGGTACGACCCAATTACGTAACGCGTGCATGGGGGGGGGGAAAGGGGGGTGAAGGCGGATGACACAGCGGCGCGTCCCGCTCTCTCGGCGGCGGCGGCGGCGTTAACGCAGCAATCAGCTCCGGCGCGACTCCCCCGGCGTTCCGGCTCGTTGTGCCCGCAGACACCTCGCGCTATCAGTCAGGCCACCTGTTTGTCACAACCTTACCGAGCAGAGTGGTCGTCTAGGTTACGGCGCGCGACGCAGGCTCAACCCCCGCAAGTGCTTGCCGCAGTGAACAAGCCGATCCGCGGCCTTCACACGTAAGTTTGTCGGCGTTCGTGTAATTGTAATTAGCTCTGCGCTGGCGGTGTCAACGTCGTGATTGTTGGTCGTGTTGTTATTGTCGGCCTCGTTAAATCGTTAACACTAGTGGTATTGTGTTGCTGTTATTGTTATTGTGGTTAACGTTAATTTATTGCCGTTAATAGCATTCACGTTACATTGTATACGACTATACGTGGTATTCGTTAGAATACGCTTCGCTCGCCGTTACGTGACGCCTGCTTGTGGCATTGTTGCTCTGATCTGTGTAACCATTCTGCGTGCTTTGTAGCCTCGCGTTAACCCGTCTGCTGTGACTAAGTCTTCACCAATGTCACTTTCCCCGTGTCTCCCTATGTGTGTCTTGTCTCAGACTCAGTCTGGCCCCATGTCTGTCCCCAAAGAGTCAATTTGCTTGCCTCTCTGTCTTTGTCCCATGTGAAAGTATCATAAACTATGGAAACGTCGCTCTCTCTGTCTCCATACTAACTTCAACAATACGATGTATAACGTCGCGTGACTGCACGCTTCCCGTGTGTTCCCCCACGTGCTCTCACGTGTTCCCGTCCCCATGCCATGTTACCACGTGTCCAATAATAATAATAGCATTTTACATAGCGCCTTTCACCCGAGGGTCACAAAGTTCCCCCTGTGTATGCCTGTCGAATCCCGCTCACGGCCAACGTCAGTAACGATATTGTGAACCGGTCATGGGCCTCCCCTAGGTCGACTCGGCGTCCAATGAGTAATTCATCCATCCATTGTCAGAAACCGCTTAATCCTGTACAGGGTTGCGGTGCGCCGGTGCCTATCCCGGCAGACACAGGGCGCAAGGCAGGGCTTTACCCGGGATGGGACGCCAGTCCATCACAGGGCATGAGTAAATTAGTGCGGTGTGTAAAATTACCACCAGGGAGACAAAGGCGGCCGGGCGTGGTGGTTGGCCACGCACTCCCTCGTGTGCCCTGTCGTCCCTCATAGGTGCTCGCTAACGACACTTGTCCCTACAATCTGTTTAGGGATTTAGGCTATCCGGGAGATCTTTGTCTTTTTTGTGCTGTCCCTCAGTATTACCACAAGCGCTGTGGTGACGTCACCACTACTTAGTGGCGCGGGGCGGTTATTGTTGTCATGGTCTCACACCTATCTGTCCGTGTCACACATTCAATTCCCGCCTTGCCCTGTCCCCGACGTGCCCCGATGTGCCCACAACACGCGCATCAACCCTGCTCTCATCAGCGCCCCACATCATCCCAACGTGTCTCCACAGAGCGCCTTCAACCTCCTCCGTCCGGACATCACCGCTACCGCCGCCGCCTCCTCCTCCTCCACATCAGCGTCCGCCCGCAGCCGCCCGCGGTGCCGATGAGCGCGTACGAGCAATCGCTCTGCCGCTTCGTGGACGCCGGTCGCTCGGGCCGGCGGAACGCGCTGCCCGACATCATGGCGGCGCCGGCGTCGGTGGGCACGGCGGGCCTCTCGGAGCAGCTGGCGCACGCCCTCACGCTGCTGGGCCCCGGTACGGTGCCGCGTGCCGATCGGCCCGGGTTGTCTGTGAAAGTCATCTTTGACAATGCGTGTGTGCGTGTTTGCGGGTCATTTTAAGACCCGGCACGAGTGCCGCGGTGACGTCACCACCACTTAAGTGGCTCACGGCGCTTGTTGTTGCTGTTGTCGTTCTAGAGGAGCCTCCGGCTCAGGGCTGTCTTCAGAGCGATGGCTCGGGGACCCGGCTCGGAGACGCGGCGGAACCCAAGCGATGAGCTACCCTCCGCCGGCAACTTTGCACAAGTCTGGGGAACACTGAACACTATTCGTACTGAACGCTACTCTCAAGCAACACTACTCATTTAGGGACACTAGTCACGCTGAACACTAACACTTCGCACACCTTGTCGCGTGCGTACTGAACACTGTCCGGTAGCACACTGAAGTGTGTGTTTGAACACTATTCAAGTTCATACTGGACATGCTGAACACAGTTAAAACTGTGCATACATAGCTATACCAAACGCTATTCAATGGCTTGCTGAACAGTGCTCGGTAGCATACTGAACAGTGCTCAGGAGCACACTGAACTGAATCTAATGCAAACCTAACACTAATCACATGGAAAATTCTGAATACTAGTAAGAGGATGTTGAAATAACACTATGCACGTGTATGCTGACCACAATGATACTGAGCTCTATTCGATAGCACGCCGAGCAATCGCTATAGTGTGTGCGCGGGACGCTGTTCAACAGCACGCTGAGGTCTAAACGGAACACTAGTCAAATGGAATTACGAGTCGTACTGAACACTAGTCAACTAGTCAAGTGCACACCGACCACTAGTTAAGTGCATACCGACCACTAGTCACGCTGAACGCTAGTCAAGGGAAACACTTGGTAAATAATTGGCCACGCATCCTGAGCAGGACCGTCCTGAAACAGTCTTGAGACTCAGCAAGCCTTTCCTGCCGATAAAATAACTGATTATTGTTATATTTCTTTATGGACATTCATTCACTAAGCAAAACTTATCTGTTGCTCCTATTAAGGACGGGACGGCACGCGAGGTGGCGGTGTCTCCATCACTACCTATGCTTGACCGCCTTTGTCTCCCCAGTGTTGCTGTTAACACACACACACACGCATGTGCCATTTAAGGCCCAGTCCACCTAGGGGAGGCCCAAAATAGCTTGCCGATGCCGACTTCCCGCTGATGTTTTTCCACGGCCCGGAATCAAACCCGGCTTGCTGGCAAAACGTTGTGCCGTCTGAACTACTGCCCGACAGCTTAAAGCAAACACAAAGATCCCCCCGTAATAGCCTTAGCAGACCGTAGGGTCAAGTGCTGTCGGCGATCACCTATGAAGGCCGGCACGGCGCGCGAGGGGGTGGGTGACCAGCACCACGAGCACGCTTACACCGCGAGCTCATCTCACGTGTGGAACGTACACACTGTCCGCATGCAACCGTAACCAGACAAACAACACGGGCACAACACAGTGCGCACTTAAAACGTACCGACTGGAAGAGGCTGCTCTTCCCAGTCGAGCATTCCTCCTCTTTCCTGCACTCACTGGAAGGACACAACAGTGACTAAATATGGGCGCAGTGTCTGGCTGGTTGGCGCCGGCTGAAGGCATGGCTGCCTCCCCCCCCCCACCCACCCCTATACGGTTTCCTGAAGCGCTTTGGGCCCTCTGGGTGAGAGGCGCTAATATATAAATGTAATACATTGTTATTACTACTACGATAGTTTCACGTTTGAGACTCGAGGCCCGCAAAGGTATTTTTTGTTTACGAATCGGTCAACATTTGCCAACGTTTTCCCACCGTGCGCTGAGGCTACTGTACCTCCCTCGCCTTCTGTTCGGCCTCAGGAGTTGTAGTTTCACAGCCGTTTAGTCGTTACGCTACTGGATGTGGCCTCCCTACTGCTGCGCCATTCGCGGGGGTTGTTCGACCATACTTTACCACCTTGGTCGCCGTGTGGTTGGCGAAGGTGGAGTTGGGGGGCGGGGGGCGGGGGTTACGGAGGCTCTGGCGAAGACGCGACTTATTCGCTTCTGATAAATAACAGTCGTACAATTCACGGTCGGATACGCTCAGCCGGTATGTGACTTTACCCGCCTGGCGAATTTTACGAGTGCATGTTTTACTTCAAATTCGGTCAAAAATTCGTCGAGCGGCGGCGGTTAATTACACCAGCGGTATTGACCGGAGGCGGCCGCCGGGCTCGAACCGCGAGGCTCATGAGCTCGTGGTGAATGTTGCCGGTGTTGATCGATCTCAACGCTACAGACGCTATAGCACAGACGACACACGTTTGCTGTGCTATGAAGCGCCGACCGCGCGTCACAAACGCACGCTCTGCACTGTAGGGTAGCATAGACGGCGGCACAGTGCTAACACTCGCGCCCCACGGCAAGACCGTCCCGGGTTCGATTCCTGGCTCAGGTGCCTTCTCTCTGCTGTGGAGTTTGTGTGTTCTCTCCATGTCTGTGCGGGCTTACGCTGGGATTTCTTCCCATAGCTACAAAAAGGCACTTTGACCAAATAGCATCTTAATATATAGAGGATGCAGTGTCTGGCACACGTTGGCGCTGGGTTACAGCGTGGCTGCCTTCCTCCCCCCACCCGCCTCTGCGCGGTTCCTCTCTGCGCCCCCGAGTTGTTCGCCTCTCGGTTCGAGAGCGAACGAATACTGCGTAGTCGGGGCGGCGTCAATAGTGGTAAATTATTATTATTATTAGTTTAGATTTGTACGTTTGTACTAACAAGACAAGTGGCTCAGCGGCAGAGCCAGCAGCTCACAGTCTGTAGGGCCTGAGTTCAAACCCTAGTGTGCTGGGGGTGGAGGGGTTGGGTGACTCAGCCGATCATACATCTGGGTCGACAACATGAGCACCACTTTGCGGGGAAGTCACCAGTGGCTGTTCCTGTGGATGGACTCGCCCTCGCCGTAGGAACGTGGACTCAGGGCTGTAACAAAACACGAGACGAGCCCAAGCATCTCCGATAGCAGCACGACGGCAGCACGACCCCTCGCGTTGCCGCCGCGTTCCCCGCTCGGCAGCTCGTGTCTCCGGCTAAACGTGCGCGCGTCCCGAGTCGGCTTGCCGATTGTCCTGGTTTCCCCAGGATCACCCTTCTTGGAAAGGCAGCTTTCTTGGAAAGGCAGCTTTCCTGGGAAAACTGTGCGTTTTCCCTGGAAACAGCTGTTGGAAGTTTGGGTTTTTTTGCCCGTTCCACGTACAGTTCTCTCGCTCGCTCCTCTATTCTGTTTACACCACGCACGACGTTTCCCGGTGTTTTGTGCCGCGGAGGTGGCAACCCGAGTTCGCGAACCCCTTGTATTTTTTCCGTTGGGTGGAAACCTCGCGCCGATCGGCTCTCGGACGCTGGGCCTGGGGTTCGGCTGCCAGTTTTGTTCCGCCCACCCGTGCGAACGCCGGAGCAGCCTCTCGTCGACCAGGAATATTTATTCACAAACAAAAATAAATAAAAACACCCACCCCGCCGCTGTGTAAATAACGGCGGACGGTTCTACTTTCCATCGTGAAGCTCTGTTTATGAGTTTAGGTCATGTGAAAAGATGTGTTGGAGAAAACGAGCGAGCACATACAATTGAGAACCGCTAACCAATACAACGTGCTTAGACATAACTTAAGAGACACTACGGGTTTAGACATGGCTGAGGCACAGCTAAGATAGACTACTGGTTTAAACATGACTTAAGAGACACTAAGAGACACGGTGGGTTTAGTCGTGGCTAAGAGGCGGCCCGCTATGTGTTGGAGCCGAGCGTTACGTTCGAGTTGCGTCCGTCTCCCTCGAACGTGGGCGCCAGTAACGCACGGACGGCACCGAGTGGCTCGCAAGTAGCTGCGGCGTAGGTTTAATAAATTACACTTAACGAGAGAAGGCCTCTGAGCCTTCACGACGCTGGTGGGATGCTGGTGGTGGGATGGTGGAAACGGACAGGGGGCGGGGTTGCACACTATGCCGATCCCCGCTGTAATCGACCCAGTATCCGCGGAGCTCTTCGCAAAGGAGGTCGCGACCCCCAAGCCGAGACGCGTGGCTGTGCCCGTTGTCGCCCGCGTGGGCATGACCAAGCGAAGGGTTCCGCGTCACGTTTACCCTCTGCATGTGTCTTGTAAGCAATAATGTTACCGAACGTCGACTTTAATAAAGAAAATGTGACGCTCGAGATTTTGGGATTTTTAGTTTTACACCGCGGTCGTTGTTTTCTGTCGAGTTTCAGGGTGGTTATATTTAACCCGGCTGAGAAGCCGTGAAACCAGGATATGAGTCGTATTTGTAAGAGTGACCTGGGTTGTTACCGGAATGACAAAAGTTGTATCGGAAGCAGAGCGGCGGTGCAGTGCTAACATTCGGACCTCATAGCAAGAAGCACCTAAGTTCAATTCCCAACGTGGGTGTTGCCTTTCTGGTGTGGAGTCTGTATGTTCTTCCATTGCCCTGCATGGGTATCCTCGAGGTTCTGTTGTTTCCAGTCTCTAGTGTGGGAGCGTGTGGAGTTTGTGTGTTCTCACCCGATTCTGCATGGGGTTCCTCCGGAGTTTTCAGGTTCCTGTTACGTGTTGCCGCATGAGTCTGTTCTTTTTAAGAAAATCAGTTTCATTTATTAAACACTGAGATCACCCGGGGTTGCAAGGCACTTCCAAAATAACTACAAAAATCAGAAAACGGTGCGATGGATCATCGGTAAAACGCTCAACCTAACGTAAGCATGTACATCGCGTTGTGTTAGAGATGCGTTTACAACGTTACGCTTGCACACAACATTTAATTCCACATTTTGCATACAGTCACGCGTCTTACGTTTGTCGTGTATTCGTGTTAATAGCACCGGGATAAAATTATGGGGGTGGAGCGGTGGTTAGCGCCCTTTGCTACAAACCTACGAGTTCGATTCCTGGTCACGACCAACATCAGAACGGAGCAACCCACCCCCCACCCCATCTGCTTCACTAACTTGCACTGACCAGAATGCGGCAGTATGGTTGATAACCTCCACGACTGGCAACGTGTGTGGAGGGCGTTCATCCAACATTACATTGATGGTTGCTCTTCAGAGCTGTTCTTTCGGGATAGCCGTGTCACTGAGCGCGCTCCCTCGCGACGTTTCACCTCCCACGTTGGAAGCATCATCAGACGTTGTGAGAGAGAGAGGGAGAGCGCTCAGTGACACGGCTATCCTGAAAGAACAGCTCTGAATAGCAACCATCATGAATCGAGCCGTGACAACGCTACACCAGTACATAGTACATAAAAACAAATTTAAGCAAGATTTGCGATTTAAATCGTTAAAATTAACACATTTCATTGCATATTAAGTGCTATTGTTTAAAGCGCTGTTACGCACGATCGCGGGATGCAGGAGGCTATCCCAAAGGAGCAACTCTTAAGAGCAATCATCACACGTCGAGCCATGAAAACCTACGTTGATGGATTGAACACAGCCGTTAACCTTCGTTTTAGAAAACAAATTAGCCGGCCAACTTTGTGTTGGTATAATCTTTGTTTGAGTGGGGGGGCTGGCGGAGTGGGGGGGGGGGTTCGTGTGTCCCGTGAAACTGGGGCCATCACGTGTCCCTGTGGCCGCAGGAGGGCCCACACCGCGGGCCCGTTACTCACCCTGAGTTTCTATCATTTTTTGGTTTAGTTCGCGAAAAAATTACTTTACAAAAATCCGTCGCAGACATCCGGAGCGACCGCCGCGGCAACCCGGCAAATGTGGCACGTCGTGCCAACGTCGGGTCAAAGTCGGGCCAATGATGCCGACGGCATGGAAACGTTGCGCCAACGTTGGGCCAACCATGCCAGTGACATTCCAACGTTAGGTCAACGTCGGGCCAACGGTTCTAACAACATGCCACAACGTTGGGCTAACGCAGCATCCAATGATGCCGGTGACATGCCAACATCGGGCCAACCGCCGGGACATTGATGCCAAAACGACATGCCAACGATTGGTCAACGTCGGGTGCTTACTGGGAAAGCCACGACTGTAATGCGATTGCCGAAGGCAGCTACCGACTTTAGCATCATCGTCATCATCATCACCACGATCATCATCTCTCATAATTTACGGGAAGGATGCACTGTACGTACAGTGACGGAGTAATCGGTTTTGAAGGCCGCTATTTGCGCGCCCGCGCGCGGCTCGGGCGCCATGTCCGACGTTTCGCACCACGGGCCCCGGAGGGGAGGGAAGCTCGTGCAGTTTCACTTCCTGTTCGTGAAGACGCTCCCCAGGCACGTGGGGCGAAACGGCGGTTTCCGAACCGGTGCGCGGGCACAACGCGAAATCACATTGGAGAGCCGTGCGGCAGCAGCACCACTGAAACCTACGCAGTGGATCGATTAAAATATATATATTAAATATGTATTTATGCTACTCGCCAAACGTCAACGACAGGAATCCCCTGCTTTAGCATTCCTGGCAAATGCTACTTAACTCGAAATTACTTAAAGTAAATTCTAAAATCCGATAGGGCGGAAGGGTGTCTATGCAGTGGTGACATCTGCGCCTCACAGGAAGAAGGTCCTACCGGAGGCGGTTGGATCAGTGCCTCCGGCGGCCTTTCTGCGTGGAGTTCGTGTGTTCTATACCCACGTTCTGCGTGGGTTTCCTCCGGGATCTCCGGTTTCCTCCCGCAACTAAAAAAACACTCGTTAATTAATCGGCAGATGACATCATAATATATAAGACACAACAGTGTCAGGCGGGTTGGCGCCGGCTAATGTGTGGCTTACCTCGCGCCTCCGAGTCGTTCTGTGTTCGACTGAATACCATCGAAACTGAATGATTATGTACCACACGTAATATTTTTTAAATATTGTTATCGTTATTATCGTTAATATGAAAGGTTGCGTTCCGGGCCGGTGAAGCTGGAGCTACAGGAATGTTCGCTAGAGAAACTGTCATGTTCGCTCTGCGTTCTGCGATCGTCTTTCGAAGCCCTTTGTACTTTGTTAAACTATCACCTAACGCGGTATTTCTATGAGCGACACACACACACGCAAAATCGCAGGTTGGCACACGGCGGCGGAGGGTTACGCAATACGCAGGTACAGTACGGTGTCACCTCACAAAATAGTCCGTTTTCACCGCGTACGTTTTCAGTTTTAGATATTCACATTTTTTGTTTGCCGCAATTCATATGCCAAGCATTAAACTCTTGATTAAATATGTTCCCTATTTAAATCGGCAACGTATATGCGAAACAACGCGTATGGAAGCAACTTAAAGTGGGGGATTCCTGCAATTATATCGTGTGTACTTTAAATGTACACACATCTGCTAGTGCACCCTTATCGCCATACGTACGTATGCACACGTGCATACGGAGGTTTACAGATTTCAACAATTGTGGCCCCGTTAACCACAACAGAGAGATGCTGGAGAGAGGAGAGACTGTAAAGAAGAGACACAGGCCGAAGGGAGGAGCCAAAAGCTGGAAGGAGGAGACACCGGCTGGAAGGAGGAGACACCGGCTGAAGAGAGGAGACACCGGCTGAAGAGAGGAGTCACCCGCGACCGGTGGGAGAGGAAACACGGCGTCTCACAGGCTGGTGTCCTCCTCCATGCCGTACTCCTTGTGGAGTTTCTGAAGGAGCTTCTCCTTGTCGAGCTCCGCCAGGAACGCCGCTCGCGCCGCGTTCAGGTTCTACGCGGGGACGGGGTCGAAGAGATCCGTGTGAAGATGACGTCATCGCGACCACTTGTGCCGCAGGAGTCCCGTAAAGAGCTTGCAAAGCTCACCGCGTATTTTTCTGCTGTAATAACAAACATCTATCACTCACCAGCTCCATGAAGTCCGCGTCTGTGAAGCCGGCGAACTTGCGCAGGATCTTGTAGTCGGTGGCGAGCGTCGAGTCGAAGATCAGCGGGTCGTCCGTGTTGATCGAGAAGTTGGCCTTGTCCTGGTGGAACCTGCGCGCGTTCGTCGCAGCCCAGGGCTCAATCCACTGCTGGATGACGGCCTCAAGCACCCCTCGCGCGCTTCGCCGTTCCTCGATACGGGGCGCGGCGCGATAGTTCGATCCGGTTCAGTCGGTCGGTCAGTTTGTACTTAAGCTGGAAGGAACCGTTGAGCTGCGTAGCTCTTTTTGAACGTAACAACATCTCAGGGCACCGGGGGCAATTTCGTCAGGAAATTTGACCTCGGCAGCAGCATGTCTTTGGACCCATGCGCACACGGGGAGAACGTGCAAACCCCACACAGCAAGGCACCCGAGCCGGGAATCGAACCCGGGGCCTTCTCGCTGTGAGGCCGCAGCGCTGCTCGCCGCGCCACCGTGCCGCCCCGGTGGTGACGATGATAACGACGGTGACGATAACGACGATGTTGAGAGACCCACCTTACGACGGGATGTTTCGAGAAGTCCGGTTCCTTCTCTCCGGACAGGCACGCTCCGGTCAGGTAGCTGGACCAGGGGCAGATCTGCGTGGAGAGGAGAAGGTAAAGGTGCTGCCCTGCAATAGCTAGCTCACCCTCCCACTGGTGGACGAAGCCTCACTAGAGGGAGCTCTAGACAGCCCCGGGTGGTACATCTCTAGAGAGACCTGGGTGTTATAGCTCGAGACAGCCCTGGGTGCGGCCTTCATATGTGCTCACTAACAGCACTTGCCCCGACAGTCTTAAGGCTATACGGGGGATTGTTTGTCTGTGTGTGGATTTGACTACGTACAATCCCTGGAGGGCGGCACGGTGGCGGAGCGGCGAGTAGCGCTGCCGCCTCATAGCAACAAGGCCCCCGGTTCGTTTCCTGGCTCGGGTGCCTTTCTGTGTGGAGTTTTCATGTTCTCCCCGTGTCCGCGTGGGTTTTCGCCGGGCACTCCGGTTTCCCACCCACAGTCCAAAGGCATGCTGCCGCACAGGTTAATTGACCTGCTGACTAAATTGCCCCCCGGTGCCCTGCGATGAACTGGCGTCCCATCCTGGGTAAAGTATAACCTTGTCTTGCGCCCTGTGTCTGCCGGGATAGGCTCCGGCTCACCGCCACCCTGTACAGGATTAAGCGCTGTCTGACAATGGATGGACGGACAGGGTGGGGGGGGGGCCCCCCGCCCCCCCCATTCCAGGGATTTTATCGTCAGCAATTCGCGTGTTTGTTGTGTCGCAGGAGTCCCGTAAAGAGCCTGCAAGCTCACTGGGTATTTTTCTGCTGTAATAATAATGAACATCTATCTATTTATCCCAACTCCGCACCGGAGGCCCCCGGTTTCCCCGCCACACGTGTCAGCTCGCAGCTCTTGCCCCGCCGGCTCCGGAGGGCTACGCGGGGGAGCTTTGCGTCTGCACGCGCGTGCGGCCGCGGCGCGTCACCTCGAAGTGCATGTTGGCGCGGAGCAGGCGAGCGTACAGGCCCGGGTCCTCCAGCGTGTGGTAGCCGTGTCCGATGCGCTCGGCCCGCAACACGTCCACGGCCTGCCACCACCGCCGCCACAAGCATCACCGCGCGCGGTTATCGCCGCCTGTCACCACCGCTGCAACCGCCGCCAGCCGCACAGCCGGCGCGGGGTTATCGCCGGCGCGCAGCCGCCACCGAGACCGCAGTCACGACGTCCCCGTAGTTACCGCAGGACCTAAACTCACAAACGGAGCTTCACTATGGATAACGTTGGTCACGAAAGCCTTCGAGTTAATTTCACAGGCATGTAGTTTACCGCCACAACCGCCGCACACCACAACCGCAGCCACCGCGCAGTTACCACCGGATAGCCATCACCATGTCTAGCGTCTGCTTATCTCTCGTCATTATCAAACCGTCAGCGCAAGACGTCTCCCCTTCTCCCCACCTCCTCCTCGCCTTCCCTGTCCTCAACCCCCAGCTTCCTCTTCCCCTCACCCCCCCTCACCCCTCACCTCCTCGACGACCTTGGCGGCCCCCACCTCCCCAGCGTGCACCGTGCGGTGAACCCCGGCCCTCACCGCCTCCTGGTGACGCCGCAAAAACCACACGCGCGCGGGTGTCAGGCGCTGTTGGCGCCGGCTCACCCGCCCGGCCGCCTTCCACCCCCGCTCCTCCGCGGTCTCCTCGCTACGCCTCCGTAGCCGCGTCTCGTCCGTGACCGGGCGTGGGATTTGCGCGACGGCGCGTCACACGTCGTGATGATATTATTGTCATTAATCTGTCGGTGAGCGCCGGGGAAGGCCGGCACAAGACACCGGCGGAGGGCGGCGGGGTCGGCACCGCCACGCCCGGCGAGTGCGGCGCGTGCCGCGCAGGGTGTGCGGTGAGCGAGCGCGGTGAGCGTGCGCGGCGCGACCCTCACCAGGAATGCGGTGCGGTGCCCCCCTCCGGCCTCGGCCACCATGGACTCGTCCCCGGCGAGGTCGATGCCCACGACCCCCTCGTCGCGGAACTTGAGGCAGAGACGCAGCACCTCCGGCGACCAGTCTGCCGACAAGACAAAGATCCCCCGTGTAGCCTTAACAGACTCTCGGGGCAAGCGCCGTCAGCGAGTATCACCTACGAAGGTCGACACGGCACGCGAGGGGGTGGGTGACGAGCACCCGAGGCGGAAATCGAACCGCCTCGGGCAAGACCATTTTTTTCGCGAGGCGCAGATGTTACCGCTAACATAGATACCCCGTGTGTGTGTGCATGCGGTACGCGGGGTACCGTGCCGCGTGCGCCGCGCGTACCGGGCGCGTGCCGCATGCAGCACAGGATGGATCGCGCCATGACGCCGCTGTCGCGCTCGCCATCGCGGAGACCCTCGTTCACCAGCGACACCACGTCGTCCGGCGTCACGTCTCCGCTGGCGGGGCACAACCGTCGTCACCGTCGTCGTTGGCATCGTCGCCACCATTATGATCGTCATCATCGTCACCGTCTTGATCGTCACCATCATCATCATCATCGTCGTCACCCCCGTCATAACCGTCACCGTCGTCACCGTCTTGATTGTCACCATCATCGTTATCACCGTCATCATTACCGTCACCGTCATTATCGTCATCGTCGTCACCACCGTCATAACCGTCACCATCGTCACCGTGCCGCGGCTGCACATTATCCGCCGCTCGTGTTCACACAGACAGAGAGACAGCATGGACTCGGCGAGTGACAGGGAGACGGCGACACAGAGAGAGCGGACGACTGAGCAGCGCGACAACGAGGAACCACAGACGAGCGGCGGCGGTGCGCAGCCGGCATCTACAACCTCCCCTGCCCCCCCC
>JAZEWU010000039.1:740802-758816 GCA_036362915.1 Geotria australis | reverse complement strand
CCCCAACAAGGAACCCCCCCCCCCCCTTTGACCCCCAGTGCTCTTACCGCGGACGATGAACACATTCATAACAAAGCCAACCGAAACGGTCTGGCGTTGACCTTGATCGAGACCAACTCTCACGAGCGACTTTTGTTAAAAAAAAGGTGACGTTAAACGGTTGAACCTGCGCGGGTTCGTGCCTCCCTCCGACGCGTTTGCGGCCCCCCGCGGCGCGTCGTCTGCCCGACGTTTCGCGCCGCGAGCCTCGGAGCTTCTTCAGCGGCGGTTCACGCGCAAACGCGCGCGGCGGTGAAGGAACCCGCGCGGGCCGTGGCGCGGAACGTCGGGACGTCCGACGCCGAACAGGCAACCGCGGAAAAGACACCCGCGCAAGTCGTACGAGTAATACCGTCGCGACTGTAAACGTTATTGCGGCCGTGCGAGATTTGCTCTCCGTAAGCTGTTCTTTCGTGACGGCCGCGTCGCGTGTTCGTCGTACGTCCTTCGCGAAGGAGGCAGCCGCGTCGAGTGTTCCCGTGGCCTGACCCAAACGAAATCGCATCGTAATCGGACATTGTTCTCAGGCCGCGCTCGAAGTCCGCTGGCGAGAGAAAGAAAAGCATCCCGTCTTTAAAGAGCTGGCAAGCTCACTGGGTATGTTTCTGCTGTAATAATAAACACGACTCTCTTCGATAACGTCGTTCGATGTCACCGAGCGATGCGTCTGTGAATCGAGCTCGGTGACACGGCGATCGCGACACGACAATAAACATCTATCTATCTATCCAACAGCCAGGGAGAGCAAATCCCCCCTGACGCGTCGTAGCCGTGACAGACCCACGCGACGACAACCGCATCGTAGCGGCGATGTCAGCTGACCGGCGAATCGCGGCGTCGCGAAAGCACCTCGGCAACGCAACGTCGCGGCCGCCCGCCCGCCCGCCAAAAAAAAAGGTTCACCGTTTAAACGTCAACTTTCGCCCTCTACAAATAAACAAACAAAGTCGGCTCCGTCGATACGCTACAATGCCACGTGTGTGGGTGTGTTTTTCCCGCTCCTGAGTCTTGCGAACTGAGAGTTGGATTTTTTCCCCCGTTATCGAATATTTGGCATCGTGTCGCGCGGGAGTGGCGCCGCCGCCGCGTTTTTAGTTGAGCTCGACGTAGCGAGCCTCACACCCCCCCCGCCGCTCGACAGGGCCGGATTTAGGACCGAGTTTCTCCCTCACCTCGCCTGCGTGGAACGTCAAACTCCACGAGCTTCTCTCGCTGAATTAATTGGTCGTTAGCGGTCGCTAAGCCGTCGGTGGAACCGTCGATACCGAAGTTGCGCCAGTTACCGAGGCGACCCATCGCGCCGCTTAGTCGGGCCGCCTGGTCCATCGGATCCCGTCGCTGTCATCGAGCGAGATTATTATCCGATGATGATCCGAGGACGATCCGATGGTGATCCGACGCTCGACCCCTGGGCAAGGTGGGCCGCGACGAATCGGCGCAGAAGGCGGTGTGGGATGAGGCCGTCTATGTTGGGGAGACCCAAAATAGAGACCTACAAGCTAACACAAGACGGAGATTTTCATAGCCGATGTTACGATTTATAATCGATATTTCGGGTTAGGTCACGTAATCGTCTCGCCACCTGGCACAAACCGGTTACACTGTGCGAGCCTGTATGGCGTGAGCGGGTAGCGACGATGACTGTACACGCCAACAAGCGTTTGACAAAAGGCCGATTGTTGTTCAGGCTCGCTCACCCGCCAGAGGAACAATTCTCACAAAACAAGTTCGGGAATTTAGATACACGAGGTGTTACTCGAAACTGTGTCACGCACCCTCGGGGCGTGAAAAGGGCAGCACGTCGGATGGGGCGGCAGGGTGGCGCGGTGCTGGTAACAGCTGCGTCTCACAGAAAGTCCTGCCCGAGGTGGTCCGATTCCAACCTCGGGCGCTTTTCTGTGTGGAGATCGTGTGTTCTCCTCCTGTTCTGCGTGGGCTTCCTCCGGGTTCTCCAAGGTTACTCCCACATATATGTTATTAAAAAAAACCCCACTCATTAATTAATTGGCCGATAACAAATGTATAGGACGCAGATGCAGTGTCTGGAAAATGTTGGCGCCGGCTGGCTGCATGGCTGCCTTCCACCCCCCCAACTCTGCGGTTTCCTCGCTACGCCGCCGTATCGTCCATGACCAGGCGTGAAATTTGTGCGCCTTATAAATGATATTATTCTCATTTCAATACTAATAATTTACATTTATAACGCGCAAATATTCATTATGATTTATAATTCTAAACACCGCGTATCTCAATGCCCAACTTCTGTTGTCACAACTGTTCTTCAAATCACTGGTGAGCTGAAACGTGTTGTCAAAAGCTTACTGCACGTGACAGATTGATTTTCTTGGTTACGCCGGGTGGTGGAGGGGACCACGACAAACAAGTGACCAGATTACTACAGCACGTGACCCAACCCAAACATCGATTATGAATTGTTTAACCCAATAAAGGATCGACAAAGGTGGTAGTCCCATTGGTATTATTTGTAATCGAGCATCAGCCCGGTACAACAGACCTCGTATAGCGCTGCCTCACGTAACGCCGATCCGCCATAACGCACTTTATCCTGGAAGGAAGTCTCCGCGGGAAGAACACGCGGCGGCCTCTCAACGTGCGGTTGATGCCAACCGTGGTTTTCACCTGCCGTGTATTTGTAATCCACACACAGCATGAGTAACCACGCTAAGCCGCCTCGCTGTAGCGCGCTTTCCTTTTGGCGCGCACCCCCCCAGCCGCGATACGAGGCATGCCCGGACTGTTGCTGGCTCACGCCACCGCTCACCTAACGTTCTCCACTAGAGGGGGCCCTACAGCCAGGTCTGACAGCCTCCTGTAGCGCAGCGGTTCCCATCCCTGGGCTTCACGCGGCGCCTGTTGTAGATAGAGTCACGTTCGTACCAGATTGTGTTTCCTGCACGGTGGTCCGTAAACAAACGTTTGAGGGTTGACACCACTCGGTGAACGGATGGACGGGACAGGGTTTTAGTTTCAGAATCTTTGCGCGTCGTTTCGCCGAACCGAACCGGCGTACCTCGGGATCGCCGGTCCGGTATCGACCGCTTAACCCGTTACTCCGAGGAAAGGTCGCTGCGACCGGTCAGTTTAAGACGACAACGTCATCGGGTGGCGCAGACACGTCGGCAGAGACGGCTAGGGAGACACTCGCGGTTTGCGAATTTAACAATGATCGAGAATCGCTTTAACACGGCCGCTCTTTCGTGACAGCCGTGTCACTCAGCGTTCCTCAGTGACACACCTATCGCCGACAGAACAGCCGTGGAAAGCGATTGCCATACACCCATCAGTGAAAACCTACATCGGTACATTGATAATTATTTTCAACGGGGGGGGGGGGCCCTCCCCTTCCTGGGAGTGTGGGGCCCTGGTTCATTTGTCCCCCCCCCGCCACCCAGGTTTGCCCCGCATCGTAAATCCGGCCCTGCTTGCCAGCGATCGACCCACTCTCGGCGACTGCTCATTGCACGGGTAGATTACTGGCCACGTCTCCGGAACATTCATGTCTCAACAATCATCACCATCATCATCATCGTCATCATGATCTCCTCCCCTGCGAAGTGGATGGCGGTGGGTGCCCTGCTTTTAAACCTACTTAACACTCAGCCCTTGTGTGGCGGCTAAGAACCATTAATTAAATATAGCACCCCCTACTTTACGCGACACTTTGTATAACTGCTAACAAAACAAATGCTAGAGACGCGTCGCGGAACGCCCTACTTGTCGTCGCTAACGCATACCGTATATTTTTTGTGAAGACCTCACCGTTTTAACCGCCGGCTACGATAGACACCGATGTTGTGCACCAACGGACGAGCACCCACACGTGTAAATAGGTGTCGCTTACATCACGCGTTTGTAATTTTTTTTTTCTTATTTTAAACGACGGTATTTTATACAAATGAGATGCCCTATGGTTTTTCTTCTTCTTCTCCCCTCTCTTTAAGTGCATGGTGTTTCGTTTGTGTAAAGCACCCTCCTCAAACCTTAGCCCCGAATCGATCGCGAGGCCCGCGACGGCGCGAAGGCCGGTAGCGCAAATGCGACGGCGGCGAAGGAGGTCGATCGGCAGAGACGGGAGAAGTCACGCGGGTGAGCGAGGAGACACGCCATTCAACGGGTGTTCTCTAAGACCCCCCCGCGGCACGGTGGCAGCTGTAACTGGTGCCCCGGCTAGAGTTGCCACCCGTTTTTGCCAGGATTGTCCTCTGTTAAAACGTCAACCGTCCCGGGGGTCTGTAAGTCTTCCCCAGGACAGGCGTTAGTAAAAACAGTCGTGCGTCCCGCCGGCTGCGTCAACGATAAGACGCCGCCGCCCCGAGGTCGTCGCGTTTACGGCTAAGTTCTCCCCTCTTCCGCTATCGGGAGATGTTGTTGCTCTCCGTGCCGCAAAATGTCCGGTTCGCCCGCAGCTCAGAGGTGGCAACTCTAGAGTGAGGCGACCTCCGCGACCTCTTGACCCCCCCGTAGACGGGTTCGGCGACTGCTTCTTCTCCTTCAATCCCCTAGTTCTTCGTGACCCCTCTTGGGACGCGTCTGGCAGCGCTACCACCTCCGCGCTCGTCTCTCTCCTGCTCGCTTCCTCCGCGATCTGTCTCCTCGTCGACCGGACCCTCCTCCAAACATCTCCCCCAATCTCCGGTAAACTCCTCAAACGCCCCGCATCCAGTCGTTTTTTTTTTGTCTCGTGGGTTTGCGTGTGTTTTTTTTGTTCCACGTTTACGTCGTTTTTGCTCCCCCACCCACCTTTGCCCTCCTTTCCAGTTTCGACAGAAGTAAAAAAAAATGTTTTTTGTGAAATGGTCACGGCCGAGGCCGCCCCCGAGTTCCCGCGTCCCCCCACCCCCGTGCCGCACGAAGCTTCCGAGGCGATCGCGGAAGGGACGCGGAGCTTGCGACGATTGTCGGGGCCCGTTCTCGGCCGCCTCTCCTCGCTTGTTCGCGATTTCCCCGCGACTCAAAAAACAAATCACTCGCCGTCTCTGTCCTCCTCCCTCCGTGAGCGAGCGAACACTGTAAATGTCACAAATTCTAAAGTATCGTTGTTTAGCTGCTGCCGCCGCTTCTCGCAGACGTAGCGACGCGTGCGTAACGTGTGAAGGGCCGCGGCGAAGGCGGCCGGTTGACGCCGTCGCACCGCCGATTCTTTGCGGTAGGCCTCGGGCCGGAAGGCCCCGGGCCGGGAGGCCGCGGCGGAGGCCCGTCCGCGGTCGCGATGACGCCAGCGTAGGGCCCACGTCACGGCTGACCGCGAGGGCCCCACGGCGGCACCGCGAGCCACACCGAGACGAGCTCCCGAGTGAATTGACCACCGGATTCTTTCTTCGAGGTGCCGCTGGGGCGACCTCCGCAAGTGCGGCGACCCGGCGGCAGACCCGGGAGCAGATGGTGGGAGACGCTTCGGGCTGACCCCTAGACGGAGGTCCGCGCGCGCCGCCTGTGCGGCGGCCAGGCGACCTGCTGCAGGCTGGAACGGTCGTCGGTGGCGAGGCGTGGTGGTGGTGCTGGTGGCGGCACCGGCGGTGTTTGGTGACGATGAAGTCTCGATCGCTTGATCTGCAGAAGCGGTTGTTGTTTCTCGCCAAATCCTGCGCCTGCGTTGTTCCACCTTGTCCACCGACTTCCCTTTTAACGTGCGGTAAATGTTCACATGAGTTCAGTGCTGTTGATGTTCCGTATTTTTTTTTATTTTATTTTTTTAGATAAACGCGTCAATGTATCGATTTCCTACCGAGTCGCGGATGGTACGAACCGGACCAGGCGTTGATTTTGTTATTACCGAGCGAGCAAAAAAAGTCCGAAAGTTGGTCAGAGAGTACTCTCTGGACGTGAAGATGTCAGCTGTCTTCAGGCCGCCGCGATAAACGGCCGTTCTTCCAGCTGGACTCGCGGCGAGTCTACTTACGATCGGATTCAAGCCGGGAGGTCGGGCTCTGTCGACCGCTGCAGTGAGCCGGTTATAGCGGTTTGAAGAGCCGGTCATAGAATACGGTGATGATCGTGTTCCGTCACGAATACGATGAAAGGGTTTGACCCCAACAGGGCCCTCGTGCCCCGAGGATGGTCCTACCCAGTGACCGAGTCGGGCGGCGGGAAGAGAACTCGTAAGAACTTGCGTTGTAAATCCGCACCGTGATCGTGCTGTCCTGTGATACCCATCCCGCGGATCAGAGTATACACGTATCGTACTGTGACCGTTTAAAGGTCGCGGTGAAAGAGGATAATGCGGGAAGAGCGGCGATGCTTTTGTCAGAGTTCGTCGGCGCGACCGACTTCCCGCTGGGATGAAACGGGGCTGAGCGTGCAACGTTGCGGTTTTTGAAGTAACACTCGGGGGTTACGGTTACAGCTAACAGAAATTGCTCTCTCTATCTCGATCTCTATCTCTCTCAGTTTGCTGAATTTTCCGAAGAACTGTATGCGAGGGGCATAGGCTGGAATACGAACGCGGAACCGCCGGTTTTCGTATCGACCGCGCGTTGTTTCTCAAACGCGGTCGACGGCTCCCCCCCGTCGCCCGCGCGGTTCGCTCCCGGCTCGCGCAGCCGCACGGGCCGAAGAACCACTGTCTAACCACCTTCTAGCCTCCCCGATTAACCCGGGTGACGCCTGTTACTCCGGGATTCTGACGATCGCGGGTTAAAAAATGTTTACGAACAAAAAAAACAATCGGTCGCGGATCGTTGGGGACGGTTTGCGTCGTTGCGGGTCGGGGTTTCACCTTCCGTCGAGATTCGCGCGGCCGTTAAACGCCCCGCTCTCACGAGACGGAGAGGTGTCTCCCCCCCACCTCCTTTCCCTCGGCGTTGACCTTTGCCCTCGAGAAACCCGCCGGCCAAAATTCCGCTCGCGTCGCCCGGGGTAAAAACTTTCACGCTCTTTCGTCCGAGCCCTTCTCGTGGAAAAAAAGCGCAACGCCCGTGTCTTCGCCGCCGCCGCCGACCGCCGGCCGGCCAGCGACGGGGCAGGTCGACGAAGGCCGAGTTGGAGGTCACGGCCGCCGCGATTCGCCCGAGACGTGGTGACGCGGGTCGAACCGCCGCGGAGTGGCGGGAAGGGGAGAGGGGTATCCGGGGAAACTCTTCAGGGGTGGAGGACGGAGAGACGGATGCTGCTAGGCTGGGCTAGGCTGGGCTAGGCTGGGCCGGGCTAGGCTGGGCTGTGGAGGATTTCAGTCGAGGAAGCGCTGACAGGCTTTCTTCCAGCGGCAGGCGGTGCACCACATGTCCTTGTTCTCCATGCCGTACACCTTGCGGCATTTCTTCCCCTCCCCGCGGATCTTCCTGCGTGTGCGTGCGTGCGTGCGTGCGCGTGCGTGTGTGCGTGGGAGCGAGCGTGCGGGAGCGAGCGGTAGCGCGGCGGTTAGCGGCGGCGAAAGCGGTCGCCGCGCCGCGTTACGAATCTCGAGTTCGATTCCCGGTCACGGCGCGACGCCGGATATCTGGAACGATCCCAGGCCTCTCCCTCCCCTAAGTCGACTCAGCCTCAAACGAGTGGCTGGTGCGCCTCGTCAACGCCGGAAATGGGGGGACGGAAGCGGTCAGGTCGCGGTGCCGGCCACCCACCCGCTCGGGCGCCGCGCCAGCAGCCTTCACGGGCGCTCGGTAACGGCACTTGCACCCGCAGTCTGTACCGATTGGCTGCCGCGCCACCCACGCTCACGCGCGGCCGCGTCGTAACACGTATCGTAAAGTGACATTTGACCGTAACGCGATACTAATGTTCTTCTTCTTCTTTGCGATTCTTCGAAGCACGATGGTCAGCTTCTGGACATCGTTCGTTGTCTTTCAGCTCGGCCTCGAAGTGTTTGGTAGAATTCGCAGGCAATACCAAGTATTACCTGACAGGGATCGCGACGTGAACTAGAACCTATAGCGTAAAGCGATTTCATCGTATCGCGAGGCCATCATAAAGCGAGGGAGCGTTGGAGTTACGGTCAGTTAGTTTATATTTGAGCCGGAACGAAGCGTTGGAGGCATCGTCACTCACCCACCATCAGGAGGCGTCGTCAGGCTAGCGACGCCGCCAACGTGGGAGGCGAGCGGAGGAACGCTCAGCTCTCGGGAGCGATTCTCAGCACGCGTCGAGCCGCGACGAACCCACGGCAATACGCACCTGACACCAGGCCCAGACTTGGGTGAGCAGGAGAGCAGAACGTGGGCCTTGGGCGAGGCGGCGTGGTGAGGGTGGTGGGGGTGGTGCGGGTGATGGGGGTGGTGCGCGTGATGGTGGTGATGGTGGTGATGCTGCAGGCGGTGCTCGGCAACCGTGGCCACCCGGGGGCGCGTCGGCGATACCTGTCGGAGATACCGCGCGGTTACCGTGCTGTTACCGCGGAGATAACTAGGGGGAGATGCCACGCGGAGATGCACTGAGACACACGCGAGCACAACGACAGGAAGCATCCGGGTTCGAATCCCGACTAGGGGCGCCACGTTTGCGTGGCGCTTGTACGCGCTACCCCTGTTCTCTATGCGTTTCCTCCGCTTTCTTCCCGCGGTGAATAGAAAAAAAACCGTTAACAAATTGGTTGCTCTTCAGAGCTGTTCTTTCGGGATAGCCGTGTCGAGCGCTCTCCCGCTCTCCCTCGCGACGTTTTGCCTCCCACGTTGGAAGCATGATGAATCGAGCCGTGAAAACCTACATCAGTACGTTCACATATTGGCCGTTAACGTCATGATATATAGGACGCGGCGTCTGGCGGGTTGACGCCGGCTAACCGTGAGGCTGCTTCCCCCGCCACCCCCACCTCCGTGGGAGGAAAACCGGAGCGCCCGGCGAAAACCCTCACGGACACGGGGAGAGAACACGCAAACTCCACACAGAATGGCACCCGAGCCGGGAATACGAACCTGGGACCTTCTTGCCGCGAGGCGCCAGCGCTACTCACTGAGCCACCGTGCCGCCCCCACATAAAATGTGTGTGCGATGCTACGTGTACTTTTTTTGTCGGTTGATTTAAATTTTGGTTATTTATGAATCTCGTATCCATTTTCATTATCGTCAGCAATTCGCACGTTTGTTGCGTCAACGTGGGAGTCCAGTAAAGAGCTTGCAAGCTCACTGGGTTATTTCTCTGCCGTAATAACAAACATCTATCCATCTAGCTATCTTCTTCTTCTTTGCGATTCTTCGAAGCACGATGGTCAGCCTCTGGACATCGTTGTCTTTCAGCTCCTCGGCCTCGAAGTGTTTGATAGAATTCGCAGGCAAATACCAAGTATTACCTGACAGGGATCGCGACGTGAACGCTTCTACCTTGACCCCCCATCTATAACGATGCGTTACATCTATCTATGTAACGCATCGTTATTACCGTGCCGTGGTGGTGGGGGGGGAACAGTGTGAATGCGGAGTCGCGAGTCCTCCCCGTACCTGTACGGTGGAGCTGAACGGAGGGCTCTGCCACGACACGCTGCCGAGGGCCACGCTGACCCCGCGGCCCGACTCCCCCGCCGGGATCGACAGCGGAGGCGTCGCCTGGTTGATGGCGGGCGGGGGAGGGGTCACGGCGGGTCACCGACGTCGGTGGGGGGAAGGGGGTCACGGGGGGGCAAGGGGGGGTAGGCGAGGTGACGGGGACACGCGAATGGGATTAGGCGTGAAGTGAGATTAGACGCCGGCCTGAGCTTACGGGTTCGGCGAGATTAGAGGTTAAATGAGATTAGAACGTCGGGCGAGATTAAGACGCGGGCGAAGCAAGAAAAACGAAACTTGGATCCCCGTGTAAGCGCGCGCCACGGCGGTGAGCGGGAATACTTCACCGCAATTACATATAGATTTCCCCCCCCACCGTGTAGCCTCCACAGACCGTTGGGTTAAAGGGCTGTTAGCGGGAACCTGCAGCACCTATAAAGGTCGTTGCGGCACACGAGGAGGTGGGTAACCAGCACCACCAAAGACAAAGATCCCCCGTGTAGCCTTAACAGACTGTAGGGGCAAGTGCCGTTCGCGAGCACCTATGAAGGTCGACACGGCACGTGAGGGGGTGAGTGACCAGCACCACGCCCGGCCGCCTTTGTCTCCCTAGTGGCGATGTTTACACACACCGCACTAGATACTCATTTGAAATTGAGTCGACCTAGGGGGGGCCCAGGACCGGTTCAGAAATCGTCACCGGTGTTGGCCGTGAGCGGGATTCGAACTTGGGTCTCCAGATTTGTAGCCCAGCGTGCTAACCACTGGGCCACTTGCTCCCTACCACCACCAAAAAAACCAAACAACCGTCTTTCGCCACTAAGTGGCGGTGACGTCACCACGTCGCCTGTGCCAGGCCATATGCACCCCGAGGCCACGTGAAGTATCGAAGGCTCGACACACGCACCGGCACACTGAATGCAGCACGCACGCACAGACACACACAGATCCCCGCCACACACCTGGTAGGCATGGTCGGCGCGCACGTGCCAGAACGCGGCCGCCGTTGGCGCCGAATGGCTGAGCTGCATCGCGCCGCGGCCATCCCCGCGATGCTGCAGCTGCTGCTGCTGCGGGTGGTGGTTGTTGTTGTTGCTGCTGCTGCCGTGGTGGTGGTTGTTGTTGTTGTGGTGGTGGTGCGGGTGAGGCGGCGCCACCGCCGGGGGCAGGTGGCACACGGTGGGCGACACGGCCGACAGGCTGCTGAGGCCGTCGGTCACCGACTCGACGCTCACCTCCACCTCCGTGTAGTAGAAATCCTCCTCGCCGTCGCTCAGGTCAGAGTCGCCGTTGCGGCTGTGTGTGCGCGTGTGTGTACGAGCGTGTGTACGTGTGTGTACGTGAGTGTGAGTACGCGTTTGTGTGCGCGCGTGTGCGCGTGTGTGCGTACGTGTGTGTATTTGTGTGTGTGACAGGAGAGGGATGATGGCCAGGTGCGGCGTGAGTAAATACAACGCGCCTACCGATGTCCCCCCTTCCTGCCCACTCCCTCACTCGCTATCACCTCCGGCTTACTCGGTCACCCTCTCTCCCCCACCACCTCACTCACTCACACACTCCCTCTCTCTCCCACCTCCCTCTTTCACTCCCTCCCCCACTTCCCTCCCTCTCTCAATCCCCCCACCTCCCTCCCTCCCTCCGTCTCTCCACCACCTCGCTCGCTCGCTCGCTCACCCGAGGTGGATGGTGCGGATGTGTCGCTGGATTCCGGACGAGGTGCTGAGGACCTTTTCACAGTTGGGCCACATGCACTTGAACATCACCTTCATTGAGTTCTGTCGGCACAAACACAACAAGCGCCCATCAAATCGTCAGCACAGCCAAAATCTACGCTCAAAATCTACAAGTATACTGCGCGGTAGTGTCACATCAGGGGGCAATGTCGCTCGGTGCTTTTGCCCGATTCGATAATCTACGAATCATTTCTCAAATTTGTCAAATTCGGACCATGACACCGGCAAGCACGGCCTGCGACTACCTTTCAAATATCGCTACGGGATTTTTAACGCCCACCGGTGAAGAATATGGCGCTTACTTTCTGTCCGATAAGCCCACGGTATTAACCAGGGAGGCCGCCGGATTCGAACCACGAACCTCTACAGCGAGTGGCGATCGCTGCGGCTTGGCGGGGTCACCGCGCCTGCGTGACGCTTCGTAGGCTTGGCTACTCCCACCTGTCTCCCAGTCTCTCCGTCACCATTACGGAAAAAAGGCCCTGCCCGATGCGTTTCGATTCCCGCCTCGGGTGCCTTGCTGTGCGGACTTTGCGTGTTCTCCGCCTGTCCTGTGTGCGTTTCCTTCGGGTTCTCCGGTTTCCACTTACAACCAAAAAAACCCACTAAATTGGCCAATAACGTAACGTATATGACGCGGCGTTTGGCAAATGTTGGCGCCGGCTAAGCGCACGGCCGCCTTTCCCCCACCTCTCTACGGTTCCCTCGCGCCTCCGAGTCGCTCTCGCTTCAAACAAATACCTTCGACGGCGAACGGACACCGCGCGTTATATAAACCGCAACATTGCTATTTTCCAGTGAGGAGGGGAACCACCGCCGCCACCACCGCCACCACCAAAGAGACAAAGATCCCCCGTGTAGCCTCAACAGACTGTAGGGCGCAAGTGCCGTTAGCGAGCACCTATGAAGGTAGACACGGCACACGAGGTGGTGGGTGACCGACACCACGCCCGGCCGCCTTTGTCTCTCTAGTGGCAATGTTTACACACTGCACTAGGTACTCATTTGAGGCCGAGTCGACCTAGGGGAGGCCCAGGACCGGTTCAGAACATCGTCACCGGTGTTGGCGGCCGTGAGCGGGATTCGAACTCGGGCCGCCAGATTTGTAGCCCGGCAGCGCGCTAACCACCGGGCCACCGAACCCACTAACCGCCGCCACCACCACCACCGCCGGCCCTGCCCGTGCGCACCTTGCGCTTGCGCGGCGACGGCTCCTCGAACAGCTCGCCGTGCGCCGCCTGGCCCTCGTGGCCGTCGTCAGAGAACGGGGCGGCGCCGGCGTCGGGCCCGTCCGGGGCCCGCGCCGCCCCGCGCCTCGCGGGCACGCTCACGGGCTTCGACGAGGGCGGCGCCGCCGGGTGGTGGTAGTGGTGGTGGTGCGCGCCCGGCGCCGGCGCCGCGCCGCCGCCGGCCGCGGCCGAGCCCTCGTGGCGAGCGCAACGAGCCGCGTCGGCGACGCAAGCCGGGACGCCGCCGCACGCCGGGCCGCCGCCGCACTCCGGCCGCGACACGAGCTTCGCGAGCTGCGGCGAGTAGACGTGGGAAAGCGCCGCGCGCTTGAGGCACGCGGCGTCGGGCTGCGCCGGCGGGGACGGCGGCGACGGAGGGGAAGCGGACGACAGCGACGACGACAGGCAGTCAAAGTCAAAGGGGCCGGCGGGGATCGCGGCCGCGGCGGTGGGAATGGACAACGGAGCGAGCTTCAAGCCCGGTTTGACCCCACCGCCGCCGGCACCTCGGCCAAGGCTCGCGCCGCTAACGCCGCCGCCGCCAACGCCGCCGCCGCCGCCGACGCCACCCGACGGCTTCTTTTTGTGGGCGGCGTTGGCGGCGTCACGGTCTGGGTTGGCGCCGCCGTGCGGATCGGCCGCGGCGGCGGCGGCGGCGGCGGCTGCGGCTGCGGCGGCGTTCGCCTTGCGCTGCTCGATGCCGAAATCGGCGCGGGAATAGTCCGGCTCCTTCCGGGCCAGTTCGGCGGCGGCGGCGACGCCGTGACGGAACGGGAAGGGGGCGGCGGGGGCGAGGGGAGCGAGGGGGGCGGCGTCGGCGAGGGGGCCGGCCGTGCCGGGGGGGGCCGCGCTGAGCGGGGGGTCCCCGGGAAGGGGGGGCGAGGGCGTGGAGGGGTTGGACCGGTCGCTCGGCAGATCCCAGCTCCAGACGCCGCTGCTGCTCCCGAAGCTGGCGGCGAGGTCGGCGCCGGAGACGGCGGCGGCGCCGGCCGACGCGGCGGCGGCGTCGTGCCACGACTGCGCGTCGCCTGCGGACGCGACACGTGGGGGGGGCGGTCGGGGGAAGGCGGTGAGGTACGGTGATTACGATGGTGATGACCATGACGGTGGTGGTGACGACGGTGGTGGTGATAATGGTGGTGGTGGTGACGAGCCGGCGCCGTGGCCATCGTACCGGGAAGGCCCGGAGGCCCGGACAGCCCCGGCGGGCTGCGCACGAGGGGGCTGGTCGACAGGCTGCTCAGCACCATCGCGGCCATCACCTCGTTCATATCCGCCTCACCCGACTTTTTCCTAAAAAAAACACGACAACAACCACAGCTTACATTTGTAACGCGGCCACAGAGTAACAGACATCCCTCCCCCCCCCCGACGACGGAAGTATAGAGGAAGAGCTCGGAAAGTATCGGACGGATCGAGCGAGGAGACAAAACACGCAGCTCACCCACGCGCTCCCTCGTTCGCTCGCTCGACAACAACCGCCATTCGCCACAACGTGACGGTGACGTCAGCACCGCGCTTGTGCCAGGCCATATGCACTTTAAGGCCACCAGGCCATATGTTCTCTCATTCACGCACTTGCTCACCAAGCCATCCACTCACTCACCACACTGACTGTAAAGAAAACTTAATAATAATAATTGGCAGATAACGTCATGGTATATTTGGCACAGTGTGGTGGCAATATGTTGGCGCCGGCAAAACCGCCTGGCTGCCTCCCCCGCCTCTCTGCGCTTTCCTCGCTACGCCTCCGATTCGTTTTCTCTTCGCACGAATACCTTCGACATTGAACGAATATGTGCCAGGCGTTATAAATAGTTTATTACAATAATTATTAAAACGACGCATTGCTTGGGCATGAAATGTCAGTGGTACGCACTTCATCGCATCTTATCTCCCCGGAGGAGATAGATAGATATATGTTTATTATTCCAGCAGAAAAAAACCCAGTGAGCTTGCAAGCGTTTTACGAGGTGATGAGTCAATTTGAACGAAAACCTTTTGACGGTCGGCCTGGGAGCTCTGCTACATCGGCAGGTGTCTGCGTTTTGACGTCTACGCAAAATAAAACCCCTCTGAGCGGCGACGCAATAACGGCGTGCTGCAGATGGCGCAGATTAGATGACTCAAACTCGGCGATTAATATCGATTCCTTAAGCTCATAATAGTAACAACGCACGGCCCCTTTGTGAGCACGCCGCTGAATGAAGGCCTGGTGTGTGGCGGGTTTGACCGTACGTCACCGCGACGGTCGGTGGAGGTTGGTGTCAGAAGACGCTGCCTCCGATTTAGTACGATGGTATCGGCGGCCAATTGCATGATAGATAGATAGATGTTTATTATTACGGCAGAAAAATACCCATTGAGCTTGCAAAGCTCTTTACGGGACTCCCGTGACACAACAAACACGCGAATCGCTGACAACAATTAAATGTATACAAGAGTGACCGGTTGCCCTTCAAAGCTGTTCTTTCGAGATACCCCTGACACGGCTATCCCGGAAGAATAGCCTTGAAGAGCGACCGTCGTGAAACGAGCCGTGAAAACCTACATCGGTAAGTTTTTGTTTTTATTTAAAGTGGTGGGAGGAAATCGGATAACCCAGAGGAAGCGTGCACCCCACGGAGGCAGGACACACAAACTCCACACAGAAAGGCGCCCGAGGCGGCGTTCGGAGCGCCTCGGGCAGTACTTTGTTTGCGTGAGCTTGCGGATGTTACCGCTGTCGCCCCGTATATTTTTTTCATTTTAAGGCCCCAGGCTGGTTATTGACCCACGCGTTCAGTTTTGTTGTTATTTACGCACGTGCGCAGCAGCAACATCACAAAAAAACAAAACGTTATTTGGTTATGAGAATCATTTAGGTGGCGAGGTGCGTTTGCGCCGCCGCCTCGCGGCAGGAAGGTCCCCGGTTCGATTCCTGGCTCGGCTGCACTTCTGCGTGGCGTTTGCACGTTCTCCCCGTGTTCGAGTGGGTTTTTCGCCAGGTACCGCGGTTTCATCTCACAGTCCAAAGACACGCCGCTGACCTGACTAAATTGCCATCGCCGGTGCCCTGAGATGTTGCAGACTTGCTTACCCCTCCCCGCTGGACAACATAGCTCAACGGTTCCTTCCAACTTAAATAAAGCCTGACTGACTTTTTGATTTGTAGTGATAAGGAATTATATTATTTTATTAATAACGCGTGGCACATATTAATTCAATGTCGAAAATACTCATTCTACGAGAGAACGACTCAGAGGCGTAGCGAGGAAAGCGCAGAGAGGCGGAGGAGGCAGCCAGGCGGTTGTGCCGGCGCCAACATATTGCCACACACTGCTTCCTAGAAATTATGATGTTATCGCCCAAATATAATTAATGCGGTTTTTTTTAAGCTGTGGGAGGGAAACCAGACAACCAGGAGGAAACCCACGCAGAACAGGGGGAGAGAACACAAGACCATTCTTTCTGTGCCGAGGCGCGGATGTTACCAGCGAGCCATCCCGCCGCTGGTGAGTGAGATCCAAATTGAGCAATCCGCAGCTGATTCTTCATCACTGGGATGTTTCGGGCAACAATACCATCTGCCTTGTGCTTCTATTCAGGCACGGGTGGAAAACGTGCAGAATGCGGAGGAAACCCATGCGGAACAGCGAGAGGAACTCACAAACCGCCGGCACCGGGCGTCGGACCAAGGCGCGTCTCTTCCCGCGAGACACGACGAGCGTTGTTGGGGTCAGCACGGCGGCAGACAATCGGCGACGCAAACGCATGCCGCTTGGGTAGCTTCTCGGCCAATAGCTTTACAGCAGGTCACGTCTCGGGAGAGGGAGACGTTCGATAGCGCAGCCAGGTTACGACTCCGGCACGTGTGTGTCAGAGCATCCATTGTCAGAAACCGCTTAATCCTGTACAGGGTCGCGGTGAGCCGGAGCCTATCCCGGCACACAGGGCGCAAGTCAGGGCTATACCCAGGATAGGACGCCAGTCCATCGCAAGGCACGGGGGGGCAATTTAGTCCACAAGCCAATTAACCTATGAAGCAGCATGTCTTTGGACGAACAAACCGGAGTGCCTGGTGAAAACCCACGCGGACACGGGGAGAACATGCGAACTCCACACAGCAAGGTGGCAGCCGAGCTGGGATTCAAATGCTTGACATTCTTGCTGTCCTCGATGTTCCTCCCGGCTTAAATATAGACTGACGTGTCGTCCCCGGTGCCCTGTGATGGACTGGCGTCCCATCCTGGGTATAGCCCTGCCTCGCGCCCTGTGTCTACCGGGACAGGCTCCGGCTCACCGCGACCCTGTACACTTGTACAGGAATTAAGCGGTTTCTAACAATGATGTTGCGAGTGATGATTTCCTCCTCCTGCGCGGGCCCCGCCCCCCTATGCTCGGAGGGGGGGGGGGCTAGGGCGGGGCTTACCCGGGCCGCGCCCCTCCTCGCCACGCCCACCGAGACTGGCAGATCAACAACAGAAAACATTCCAGCAACGTCGACGACGCTGGCGCGTGTGTGTGTCTCACAAAGATCACCCGCATAGCCTGTCACAGACTGTTGGGTCAAGTGCCGTTAGCGAGCACCTACGAAGGTCGACACGGCACGCGACGGGGTGGGTGACCGGCACCACGCCCGGCCGCCTTTGTCCTCCCTTGCGGCGATGTTTACACACCGCACTAGGTTACTCATTAGAGGGTGAGGGGAGAGCGGTGGCTCGGCGCTCTTCGGAGCTGTTCTTTCGGGATAGCCGCTCGACACGGCTATCCCGAAAGAGCAGGCTTCGCCAAAAAAAGGTCTGGCGTTTGTTTGTTGATAGCCTGGGAGATATCTGATAGGAAAACGTGCCGCTTGAGTGTTTACATTGCGATGGCTAGCGGCACAATGGGCAATTATATCTTGGGCTAGATAGCACCCTGGGAAGGGAAACCACGCATTAGGGGGGCATTGAGTGAAAGGGGCAACACGTGGGGTTCAAGGGGGCACCCCGGAGACGAAGGCCAAGGTCAGGGGCACTCAGAAGTGACAGGGGAATAGTGGGGTAGGCGGTTATTGATAAGGGAAGGGCAGGGTTGGTTCGGGGCAGTGAGATGGGAAGCGCATGGATTTACACGGGCATTATGGAAAGAAGGGCACGGTTAACGGGCCTTCGAGGAGAGACGGGCATTGTTACGAGGGCATTGAGAGCTCGGGGTTGTGCGGGGCTTGGAGGAGAGAAGCGCAGGGTTAACGGGCCACTGAGAGAAGGGCAGGGTTAACGGGGCATTACAGTGGAGGAATCCTCCGGGTCACATTAAACCAGGGGAGCACTACCACATGGTTACTTGCAAAATGTGCGCAACGCTACGTATTTTGGCCTAATTTATTTTAAAAATGTTAATTTCAATTCAATTCAACTTTATTTGTCAACTCTACCATATGTACAGGACATACAGAGTGTTGTTTTATTGTCGGTTGTTTTATTGTCGGTTGATTGAAATTTGGTTGTTTAGAAATCTTGTATATATATATTGTTTTATATCGTCAGCAATTCGCGTGTTTGTTGTGTCGCGGGAGTCCCGTAAACGAGCTTGCACGCTCACTGGGTATTTTTCTGCT
>JAZEWU010000039.1:667109-680164 GCA_036362915.1 Geotria australis | reverse complement strand
GGGGGGGGGGTGTTGGATCGTACGGTGTGTTTGTGGAGTGTGTGGGTTGGGGCGCGTTGGGTGTGTAGCGGTCGCGCATGTTGGGTGTGTGTGGTGTGCGGGGGTGTGTGCGTGTAGGGTGTGTGTGCATGTGGTGTTCGTGTTGGTGGGTGTCGGACGTGGCGCGTGTGTGTGGAGTGTTGTGTGGTGGGCACGACAAACAACACTGGTAAACATAAACACGCAGGGTTCAGGGTCTCACCACCAATACGATTCCTAATAGTTATAAAATGTCAGATAATTGATTAGCCAAACGCTCGACACAGCTATCCCAAAAGAGCAGAGTGTGACAGCGGTAGATAGAAGATAGATAGATGTTAATTATCACAGCGGAAAGATAACCAGTGAGCTTGCAAGCTCGTTACGGGATTCCTGCATCGACACAGCAAACACGAAAAGAGAAGGGCAGCCACACAGTAAACCAACGTCCGCCACACACCATATCCTCTACATACTGGCAGTCCCCGGGTTACGAACGAGTTCCGTTTTTAAGTCTGTCTGTAAGTCGAATTTGTATGTAAGTACGAACAGTTACGTACGCTTCACATCCTGCGTCAAATAGTCGCAAATACAATAATAATAAACCGCTGAAAACGCGTAGTGTTTTGAGCGTCGCGCAAAGTAGTCCGCCCGTTCGTTAGTACGAACCGTTGTATGTAACTCGATTTTTTTGAATAATAGGCTTTATGGAGGTCGGTACGTAAGTACGTCTCACCCACGATAATCAAAGACAGATTGTACGTCTGAAGAAAACTCTTTTTTTACTATCCGGGGATGGCTTGTCTGACTTTAACAGAAATTGCTCAGCGGCGCCCCCCACTTCAAGCGGGGCCAAGGGCGCGCGCCATGCCTGCCGTGCCCTAGATACCGACCTTGCTGCAGTAGACGCACTTGTAGGGCCTCTCCCCGGAGTGCACACGCATGTGCTTGTTGAGGCTGGACGACTGCGAGAAGCCCTTGCCGCACACGGCACACTGCGCACACGCACACGCGACAAGCGTCAGAATAATACGGCACACTGCGCACACGCGCGTACACGCGCGCACGCGTCACAGTCGGCAGAATAATACGACACACTGCTAACACGCGCGCACGCGTCACAGTCGGCAGAATAATACGGCGGCAGAGGCGGCCCCTCGTTTCGCGGCGCCCTCGCGATACGGTAACATCACTTTACCGTATCCGCGCTCTGCGAGAGTGTTAGCGTCGCGTTACGGTCAGATTTCTGCGTCAGCGTGCGCGTCACCCTTCTCTTTACGAGTAGGCACGGAGACGTCGCCGTGCATGCGCAAACATTATTAGATGTTTCTCATTATTAGTTTTAGACGTTTATTACTACAGCAGAAAATACCCAGTGAGCTTGCAAGCTCTTTGCGGGATTCCTTCGATGCAAACTCGCGAACTGACCCGCCTACCGGCTACGCCTACCCACCCCACCTACCCACCAACGTACCCACCCACTCACCCATCCCGCCTACCCGCCCGCCTACCCGCCCACCCACCTTGTGTGGGCGGTGCTTCTCGTGAACGTGCAGGATGTGCACGCGCAGCCGGTCGCGCTTCTCGAAGGAGCGCGTGCACAGGCTGCACGGGTACTTGCGGTCGCCCAGGTCCACGCAGCGCGTGTACTTGAGGTGCTTGTCGCGGTAGTAGCGGTACGCGAACACCTTGCCGCAGCGCTCGCAGCGGTAGCCCTCGCCGCTCTCTGCGACGCACGCGCAAGCGCGGAGGCACGCGAGACAAAGACAAAGATCCCCCGTGTAGCCTTAACAGACTGTAGGGCGCAAGTGCCGTTAGCGAGCACCTATGAAGGTCGACACGGCACACGCCCGGCCGCCTTTGTCTCCCTAGTGGCAATGTTTACACACCGGACTAGGTACTGATTTGAGGCCGAGTCGACCTAGGGGAGGCCCAGGACCGGTTCAGAAAATCGTCACTGGTGTTGGCCGCGAGCGGGATTCGAACTAGGCTCGCCAGATTCGTAGCCCGGTGCGCTAACCACCGGGCTACCGTCTCCGTGCACGAGCGCGGAGACACGTAGACACGCGCGCGGACAGAGACACGTGCGCGCACAAGCACAGAGACACGCACGCGCACACACACACACGCGTGGAGACGCGCACAAGCGCACACAACCTGAGGCGATCACGTGTCGAAGGCTCGCCGACAGGTCACGGGACAGACCCAGGTGTCACGGACCACCACCACCACCCACACCACCGACACCACCACGACAGTCGCGTACCATCCGCCGTGACCGCCTCTCCGTAGCCCTCCCCGTCTCCGGCGCCGGGCATCCTCCCGTCGCCCATCACCATCACCGTCGTCTTGACGGCCGCGGCCGCCATCGCCATCGCCAGGCCGCCTCCGTCCGCCGCGGCCTCCCCCTCCTCGGCCCCCGGGCCGCGCCTCGGGCTCCCCGAGGCCTCCCCGCACGGCCCCCGGGGCCCCGCCGGCGAGTCGCCGGCAGCGGCGCCGGTCGCCGGGAGCCGCAGGCCCACGGGGATGCCGAGGAACTGCAGGTAGGCCGCGTCGCCGTACCACACGAGCAGCTCGCGGCCCGCTGGCACGTCGTGGCTCGCCTCGTACACGATGCAGCGGCCGCTCTGCAGCGCCACCAGGTTCTGCTCCAACGGGCTGCGGGCGCAGTTCACCAGCGACATCCAGTTGCCGGCGGCGCCGCGGCCGTCGATGAAGTGGCTCAGGCGGCCGCCCTCGAAGATCTGCGAGGAGGGGCGGCGGTGGGCGGCGACGAGCGACGATGACGAGCGGGCACTCGGTCGCCCCGCACACGAGTGTCCCACTACGTCACCCCGCGTCTCCCACTCGCTCACCCCCTCTCACCCCGTATCTCCCGCTCACTCAACCGACGCACGAATCTCCCACTCTCTTATCCCGCGCACGAGTCTTCCACTCGCTGACCCCGCGCGAAAATCTCCCACCCTCACCCACCCGCGTACGAGTCACCCGCACCCCCCCCCACCGCGCGTGTTCCCACCCCCCCGCCCGCGTGTCTGACCCCCCCTCGCGTGTCTGACCTCCCACATGTGCGAGTTGTCGTCGTGCGTCTTGATCTCGCTGGGCGCCACCACGCGGCCCGCGTAAGGCCCGAAGCGGGTCCCGCGCGCCACGCGGCCCCGCGTGCAGAACACGCCGTAGTGCGCCTCGGCTCCCAGCCACGTGTGCACGATGCTCAGCCCTGGCACGGGCACACGCGGCTTCACAACAACAACAACAACAACAACCGCCATTCGCCACTAAGTGGCGGTGACGTCACCACGTCGCCTGTGCCAGACCATATGCACCTCGAGGCCACGTGAAGTGAAGCCAAGAAATGATCGCAGCGTCACGCGCACGGCGTCAGATACGCGCGCGCACGGATGCGTGAGCAGGAATCACGCGGGAAACACGTGGGGCTGCCGTCTCACGTGAGATACACGTGGAAGACACGTTGGGTTGCCCCCCCCCCCGACACCTCAGCCCTCCTCACCTTCAGGGAGGTTCAGAGACTCGCGATCCAGCGGCACAGTCTGAGGCCTTACACCTGGGAGAGACAAAGACGGACGGACGGCTGAGGAGGCGCCCCAAGGAGGTGTGAGGTGGTGTGGACACACACACACAAAGATCCCCCGTATAGCCTTAACAGACTTGGGGCAAGTGCTGTTAGCGAGCACCTATGAAGGCCGGCACGGCATACGAGGGGGTGGGTGGCCAGCACCACGCCCGGCCGTGGTGCTGGCCACGCACCCCCTATCCCGGCAAACACAGGGCGCAAGGCAGTGCTATGCGTGCCTCCACGTGCCGGCCACGTGTCAACTACGTGTCACACACGTGCGGCTCCATGTGACAACCACGTGACAACCACTCCTCTCATATGTGGCTCCACGTGTCACCCAGGTGTCACCCAGGTGTCACCCGCGCGCTACTGACCGGCAGGCAGGCCCAGGTGGAGGCCCGAGATGGCGTGACCCACGACCCCGCCGTGCGGGCCCAGCCTCCCGTACAGCACCGCGTGCAGCTCGGCCTCCGAGAAGCGAAACCGCTGCGGTTCGTGGCGGTGGTGCGGCGCCGCGAGCGGCGCGGGGAGCGGCGACTGCTGATGATGATGCTGCCGGTGGTGATGCTGCTGACGCTGCTGAGCTGGTGTCTGATTCTGCGCTTGCTGATGATGATAATCCTGCTGCTGATGATGATGGTGACTGTGCGGATTGTTTTGTCGATTGTTCTGACCGTGATGCTGCTGCTGCTGTTGTTGCTGTTGTTGATGTTGTTGTTGATGCTGGTGTTGGTGGTGCTGATGTTGCGGGTGATGGTGTTGGTTGGGACGCGACGGCGAGACGGAGGGCTCCCCTCCCAGCGGGAGGAAGGCCGTCGGGCGACACGGGCCTTCCCGGGCCTTGGGAAGCACCAGCGGCAGGGGCATGGAGAGGGCCAGGCCCGGGATCAGCTTCCCCTGCTGCTGCTGCTGCTGCTGATGCTGCTGCCCGTTGGCATGCTGGTGCAGGTGGTGGTGGTGGTGGTAGGCGCGGTGGTGGTGGTGCAGCTGCGACGGCGGCAGCAGCAGGCCCCCGTCGGGGGCGACGGCCGCGGCGGCCGCGGGCAGCGACCCCCCGTAGGGGCCCCGCGGAGGCCCCGCGTCCAGGTGCGCGCCCGGGTAGGCGAACGCCGGCCGGCAGGCCTTGAGCGCGGCCGGCTCGGCGCCCAGCCCCGGCAGCAGGTGGTGGAGGCCCGCGGCCGGTCCCCCGGGCCTCCTCCTCGGCGACGCCCCGGGGAAGGCCATCACGCTCTCGCGGGCCGTCTCCGCCGCCGCTGCTGCCGCCGCCGCCGTTGCCGTGGAGACGCGGGGGCCCCCTGTCGGGGGGCCATGCGGGGCCGGCGACGGAGGGGACCCGCCGCGCGGCGACGTCTCGGGGTCAGGGGCTCGGCGAGGTCGCGGCCCGCGTCCCTGCGGCTCCTCCTCGACCTCCTCCTCCTTCACCTCCGTCTCCTCCTCGCCGTGGGGCCTCTCTGGCCTCCGACGGTGGCCGCTCGGGCCCGGAGGCTGTGGCCCGGGGAACTGGCCCAGGAAGAATCCTGCGGGGGGGGTGNNNNGTAATGGCGGGGTAACGGCCATCGTGGCCGGCGGTCGAGACTGGTCACGGAGCGGCAGCCAAAGGGAGGGAACCACGCGAGAGAGAGAGAGAGGGGACGGGTCGGAACGCCATTTCCATCCATCCGTCCATTGTCAGAAACCGCTTAATGCCGTACAGGGTCGCGGTGAGCCGGAGCCTATCCCGGCAGGCACGGGGCGCAAGGCAGGGCCACACCCAGGTCCGGACGCCAGTCCATCACAGGGTACGGGGGCAATTTAGTCCGCAGGCCAATTAACTAATGCAACATCCTGTCTTTGGACTGTGGGAGGAAACCGGAGTGCCCGGCGAAAACCCACGCGGACACGGGGGGGGGGAGAACATGCACACTCCACACAGAAAGGCACCCGAGGAGGGATTCGAACCCGGGGACTTCTTGCTGTGAGGCGGCAGCGCTGCTCACCGCTACGCCACCGTGCCGCCCCGTCGTTAATTTCCGTTTTAAATAATAACCCATCACGTATTTCAGATGGCGGACACGAGTTCACACACACAAGCAGCGCACGGCCTCACGCAAGTACAAACACACGCCACTGATGCTGCTGCTGCCGCCGATGTTTATTGTCCTGACTAAATAATCCCCGGTGCCCTGAGATGTTGTGACTTGCTAACCCCATCCTCGCTGGACAACTGTTAAAAACAGCTACATAGGTCAACGGTTCCTTCCGGCTTAAATACAAAATGACTGAAAATATAAGTGCTTTGTGACCCTCGGGTGAAAGGCGCTCTATAAATGCTATTATTATTACCCAAGTACATCAATATATTTACACACATTTATATGCTGCATAGCTTAATTGGCCTGCGGACTAAATTGCCCCCGGTGCCCTGTGATGGACTGGCGTCCTATACTAGGCATATCCCTGCTTTGCGCCCTGTGTCTGCCGGGATAGGCTCCGGCTCACCGCGACCCTGTACAGGATTAAGCGGTTTCTGACAATGGATGAATGGATATACACCGATGTAGGTTTGTCACGGCTCGACGCATGACGATTGCTTTCAGAAGCTGCTCTTTCGGGATAGCAGTCTATACATACAGTCTATAGCCGTGTGACCGAGCGCTCCCCGTCTCACCTTCGCGACGTTTCGCCTCGCGCGTTGGAAGCATCGACGACTGAAGACGCCTAAAGGGTAGCTTTGTAAAAGCGATTCTCTCTCTCTCTCTTTCTCACACACAGAGGTGTGTGAGCGACACCGCCGCCCCTGGGTAAATTGTGGAGATTCACGACAGGTAAAGACCCCGTGTAAACCTCATCACAGCAACACGGGATGTAAACACGTGACTTGGCCGTATTACATATCGAATTAAGAGTAACTCGAAACATCTGTTTGATTAACACGCATGATTAAATCCTGATTGTGATCATTTCCATCCACCCATCCGTTGTCAGAAAGCGTTTAATCCTGTACAGGGTCGCGGTGAGCCCGGAGCCTATCCCGGCAGACACAGGGCGTGCAATGCAGGGCTATACCCAGGATGGGACGCCGGTCCATCACAGGGGCACCGGGGGCAATTTAGTCCGCAGGCCAATTAACCTATGCGCAGCAGCAGCGTGTCTTTTGACTGTGGGAAGAAACCGGAGTGCCCGGAGAAAACCCCACGCGAACATGCAAACTCCACACAGAAAGGCACCCCGGGCCGGGATTCGAACCGGGGGCCTTGTTGCTGTGAGGCGGCAGCGCGACTCACCGCGACGCCACCATGCCGCCCTGAGTGGTGATTTCACACTGACGTCATTTCATTGTGATTCGACAGGCGTGACCGTCTCTCTTGATTATTCAATTATGATGTGACGGATTAAAACGCCGACAAGCTCGTATTGTCAGTAATTCCTCGCAGCGCTAATCTCCGATGCGGCGCCTAATTAAATTAAACTCAACAACACAATTACAATTACCCGCGTAATTCTTGACGCAAAAAAACAAAGGTCCCCCATATAGCCTCGACATACTATAGGGTCAAGTGCTGGTAGCCAACACAAAGATCCCCCGTTTGTTTCACGGTAGGAATCCCGCATCCAATGCTTGTAAGCTCACTGGGTATGTTTTGCTGTAATAATAAACATCTATCTGTCGGATAGCCTTAACAGACTGTAGGGTCAAGTGCTGTTAGCGAGCAGCACCTATAGAGGCCAGCACGCCGCACGAGGGGGTAGGTGACCACGGGGGGTGGGTGGCCGCTAAGGGATGGGTGGCCACTAAGGAGACAAAAGCCTGCACACACACGTGCACATGTGCAAAAGATAAAGACAAAGATCCCCCGTATAGCCTCAACAAACTGTAGGGCAAGTGCCGTTAGCGAGTACCACCTGGTCGACACGGCACAGAGGAGGTGGGTGACCAGCACCACGCCCGGCCGCCTTTGTCTCCCTAGTGGCTGTGTCGACACACACGTGCACACACACACATGAACACACATACGTGCACACACTCACAAAGATAAATATCCCCCGTATAGCCTTAACAGACTGTAGGGTCAAGTGCCGTTAACCAGTAGCACCTATGAAGGACGACGCGGCACACGAATGGGTGGGTCACAAGCACCACGCCCGGCCGTCTTTGTCTCCCTAGTGGCAATTTCTTACACTGAGTCGACTTAGGAGAGGTCCAGGACCGGGTCAGAAAATTGTCACTGGGGTTGGTGGCCGTGAGTGGGATTCGAACTCGGGTGATAGCCAGGTTTGTAGCCCAGCGCGCTAACCGCTGAGCCACCGCTCCCCACTGCATATGCACACACACAGAGGCACACAGACACAGCTCCCCCGGGTAGCCTCCCGCACTGCTGGGGCAAGTGCTGCTAGCGAGCAGCGCCTATCTACTACGGTACTTGATCGTCTTTGAGTCGATGCGTGGTTTCTTAACTACGGTGGCGCCTCACAGCCAGCAGGACCCGGGGTTTGACCCGCGGCTCGGGTGCCGCCTTTCTGCGTGGAGTTTGCGTGTTCTCTCTCCCCGTGTCCGCGCGGGATCTCGCCGGGCACTGCGGTTTTCTCCCGCAGTCCGACGACACCGCTGCTGCCTAGGTTAATTGACCTGCTGACTAAATTTCCCCCGGTGCCCTGCGATGGACTAGCATCCCATCCCTGTACACAGTCATGCCTTGCGCCCTGTGTCTGCCGAGATAGGCTCCAGTCCCCCCAGCGACCCTGTACACGATGAAGCGAGGCCTCAGAATGATAATGATGATTTTTTTAGATATTATTGTTTTTATACAGCATAAACAATACCCAGTGAGCCTGCAAGCTCTTTACGGGATTCCTGCATTGACACAACAAACATGCGAATATATGACAATAATTTAAAATAAATACGAGATTCATATATATACTCATTCTAAATCAAACAACAACAACAAAAAACATTTACACGTAGCGTCGCACACATTTCTCAAATAAGATAGTACAAAAATACACAGCATCGCACAGACGTTTCAAGTAACCAAGGTAAGATTAATGTTGTGCGTTGCGATAGTGAACAAAAAAAAACAAAGCGTATCAAAGGTAGCGTATTCAACATTGAGAGGAACTAGTGCAACATTTGGAACATTTCAGACACAAATCAAGATTAGCAATCTCGAGAGACAGGGTTAGCCGGTGTCGGTGAGCGGCAGGGTTAGGGCAGTGGCGGTGAGGGTACCGGGGTAAGCGGGTGCACACAAGCACTCGTACCGTGCATTATCGCGCCCTGCATCCAGCGTGGCGCGTGTGAGACAGCGGCTGTGCAGGGTTGGTGGATCACGTCGGGAACGAGGAGGAGGAGGTGGGGGTCTGTGAGGAGGCAGCGTAGCAAGTATGTAGGAACGCCGGTTTGCAATTAAGTTGGAAGGAACCCGTTGAGCTGTCTAGATCTCATTAGCAGTTATCCGGCAGGGAAGGGTAAGCAAGTTACAACATCTCAGAGCACCGGGGGGGAAATTTAAACAGCAGGACAATTGACATAGACAGCGTGTCTTTGGACTGCGGGAGGAAACCGAAGTGCCCGGTGAAAACCCACGCGGACACGGGGAGAACATGCAAACGCCGCACAGAAAGGCGGCACCCGAGCCGGGATTCGAACCTGCGGCCTTCTTGCTGTTAGGCGGCAGCGCTACTCACTACTCCGTCCCGCACTGGCCAGCCCGGTTAAGTCTTGTCAAACAACCCCCATGACTGACCATTGGGGAGACAAAGGCGGCCGAGCGAGGTGCTGGCCACCCACCCACTCGTGCGCCCTGCCGGCCTTCATAGGCCAGCACCACACACATTACATACACACACACGCGCAAACACTCGCTCCATCATATAAAGCGGGCCAGAAATAACTGACATTTCAAACCCACGCTCAACGTAAACGCGTCAGCCATTTGTGGCCCACCGTGTAACACATGTGTAACCACGCCACCTTTCCCCACTGAGTCGACCAGTTCGCGTCCTGCCCCACACCCACGGGGACACAGCACTTGCCCCAGAAGTCCGTGCAGGCTATAAGGGGGAGCTTTGTGGTTAAATAAAGGAGCCGCTGGTTTCCATTGAGAGGTCCCTGCTGTGTAGTTATGGCCACCGCTCCCGCACTCGTCGCTCACACACTTTATTTAACCCTGACCCTCCCCGGGCAGGGGGGGGGGGGNNCCCCGTGGTTCACACGGGGGGTGCGTGTGTGCGTGTGTGTGTGTGTGTGACTGAGCGGGGAGCGGTGGCGCAGCGGTTAGCACTATGCTGCGCTACGAACAACCCAGAGTTCGATTCACGCTCATGGCCACCAACATCAGTGACGATTTTCTGAAGCGGTACCGGGCCTGCCGTAGGTCGACTCAGCCTCAAATGAGTACTGTACCGAGTGCAGCCCGTAACCATTGCCACTAGGGAGACAAAGGCGGCCGGGAGTGGTGCTGGTCACCCACCTCCTCGTGTGCCGTGTCGATTTTCATGGGCGCTGCTCGCTAACGGCACTTGACCCTACGGTCTGTTAAGGCCAACCAACGCAATGCATCCGAACTATTCCTGGGCCTCCCCTAGGTCGACTCAGCCTTAAATGAGCACAATGACCCTGTGCGGTATGTACGTCGCAGGAGATAAAGGTGGCCCGGGCGTGGTGGCGACTGGGGGAGACAAAGGCGGGAGCGGGTGTGGTGCCGACCGCCTTTGTCTCCCCGGTGGACTTTCCCCAACACGTTCTTGAAAGGCTATCCAGAGATCTTTATCTTTGTCTTGTGTGCGGGGTGGGACACCCACCCCGGGGGCTCCTCAATAATCCCTGCAAAGGGACATCGTCACGTGACAAGTGTCTCCGTGTGTCTGTGTGTGTGTCTGTGCGTGTGGGGAGCGGTGGCTCAGTGGTTAGTGCGCTGGGCTACGAATCTGGCGATCCGAGTTCGAATCCCGCTCACGACCAACACCAGTGACGATTTTCTGAAACCGGTCCTGCGCCTCCCCTAAGTCGATTCAGCCTCAAATGAGTAGCTAGTGCGGTGTGTAAACATTGGCACTGTTCGTGCGTTTGCTGTATCGCAGGAATCCCGCTTCTTGGGCTTGCGAGCGTTCTAGATAGAATCCAGTGTTAGACATGAGAGCCAGTCTTAGAGATGGGCGCCAGCGTTAGAGATAGGAGGCAATGTTAGACATATGAGCCAGTGTTGCATGGCAGAAATCCCGCTTCCAGAGCTTTCAAGCTCACTGGGCATTTTCTGCTGATATAATAAACATCTATCTGAACTCGATGAGCACCTTTTTTCCAGTGCCCAGATAATGTGAAAACAAAAAATACAATATCTTAAAAACACCAAATGGACTTGTGGACTAAATTGTCCCCGGTGCCCTGTGATGGACTGGCGTCCCGTCCTCGGTATAGCCCTCCCTGGTGCCCCGTGTCTGCCGGGATAGGCTCCGGATCACCGCGACCCTGTACAGGATTACGCGGTTTCTGACAATGTATGGACGGATGGACACCTACCTCAACCCGGTAAACAGCACTTGACCCTAAAGCAAGCAGATGGCTACACGGGGTACCTTTGTCTTTATCTTTGTGGGGGAGGAATTCTCCTTGCAGAGCGACGGGAATGCGGAGTCGAACTGGGAAGGGCGCGGTCGGAGGCTTTTCCCACCTTGATGCCCCCCCCCCACACACCCCCCACGGATTCCCCCGCTTAGCCGGAGAGGGGTCCTGGGTCAGGTTCATTTGCATGTATATGGGACCCCCGCCGGGGGGGAGGGGGGTGATGGGGGGGAGAGCACGTGCTACCCACAGCTCCCAACACCCAGCAACACGCTAACCAAAGATAAAGATCCCCCGTATAGCCTTAACAGACTGTAGGGTCAAGTGACGTTATAATAATTATAATAATATCAATTTATATAGCGCCTTTCACCCGAGGGTCACAAAGCGCTGCACTAAAGGACGGCATGTCAACAACGAAAGAAAAAAACAACAAATAAAAATACAAAAGCAACAGAAAATAAATGGTTAAGGCTGCTTCGAATATACTGAAAGGTCGTGAAACTGGCAATCTTAAGAGCGGCAAAAATCTGCCAGCGTCCCCTAAGATGGGGTCGTCACTTCCTTAAAGACAAACACGGAGGGAGACAGGGAGGGAGGGTGAGCGACAGGGAGAGACACAAGGACACAGAGACAGGAAGACAGAGAGACAGACACGAGGGGGAAACAACGCCAATCCTAATTAAACAATCAACATTCAAGCACAAGAACACACATAGACACACGGAACAGCAAAGAAAAAACGCAGCCACCAACAACAACAGAAAAACCACGCGTAAAGATAAAGATCCCCCATATAGCCTCAACGGACGGTAGGGTCAAGTGCTGTTAGCGAGTAGCAGCTATAGAGGCCAGCACGGCACATCGAGGGGGTGGGTAGCCAGCACCACGCCCGTCCGCCTTTGTCTCCCTCGTGGCAAAGCGCTCTACTTAGTCTCAAGATCGTTCTTCAAACCTGGAACACAGACAAAGCCGCCCCGTATAGCCCACACATTATCTCGGATCAAGTGCTGTTAGCCAGCACTTATTAAAGGCCGGAACGGCACACGAGGGGGTGGGTGACCAGCACCACGCCCGGTCGCCTTTGTCTCCCTAGTGGCAATGTTTACACACTGCATTAGGTACTCATTTGAGGCTGAGTCGACCTAGGGGAGGCCCGGGACCGGTTCAGAAAATCGTCACTGATATTGGCCGTGAGCAGGATTCGAACTCGGGTCGCGGTAGCCCAGCGCGCTAACCACTGGGCTACCGCTCCTAACCCACGTAGACGCACTTCAACACACACACCCCCCACTAGCACACCTACCAACGCACACACACACGTGTATGTATTACACGCGAACACACGTGATCATCTCTATTACACGACCAAACCACAACCCAGCCACCGACATACACCCCACAAACACACCTACACACACCACCACGACAACCGCTACCACATACACACCTACACTTCAACCACAAACACCAACATACACACACACGATAAAGATCCCCCGTATAGCCTTAAAATACTGTAGGGTCAAGTGCCGTTAGCGAGTAGCACCTATGGAGGTCGACACGGCACACGAAGTGGTGGGTGACCAGCACCACGCCCGGCTAACTTTATCTCCCTAGGAGTAATCTTTACACACCATAGCACTCGGTACTCATTTGAGGCTCAGTCGACATAGGGGATGCCCAGAACCGGTTCAGAAAATCGTCACTCGTGTTTGCCGTGAGCGGGATTCCAGCGCCAGTGGCCAGGTTTGTTTGCAGCCCAGCATAGCGCTAACCACCGAGCCACGGCTCCCCCACACTGGGGCAGACAGCCCTCCACGCGAGGCGGGATAAGTTCAAACAACCACGGAAGCTCTGGATGTTCTCGAGCGCATCTCGGCCCTCTTTTGTCTGTGACCTCGTGTAAATCTGCCC
>JAZEWU010000039.1:642734-653234 GCA_036362915.1 Geotria australis | reverse complement strand
TTCACCTTTGCTCTCACACCCACCCGCCCGCTCACTAACACTACAGCTCACCACACTACAGAGCACACCCCGTCTCTCTCTTTACTTCACTCCACTGCTAGACCCCGTCCCACGATCAGCACCATCACCGCCTCCTCTCACAACAACAACCTCCTCCAATAGTCTAGCTCTTTTCACCAGTTAGGTCACGTAAGCCCGCCACCACCCGACACGGCCAATTAAGAAAGGGTTGTCACGTGAACAAAAACACGTGCGACATGGTTACTGCCTCAGCAGCACACCGGTATGTCGGAGAGCGAGCCCAACTACATTGATATTTGTTCACGTGACCTAACTCGTAAAAAGAGAAACACTACCGATATATAACATTGGTCGCCCAAGCCCTTCGTGTAAAACCAACAACCTCACTGCGCGAGGCACACGTAACCCCCCCCCCTACAGCCATCCATCCATCCATTGCCAGAAACCGCTTAATCCTGTAACAGGGTCGCGGTGAGCCGGAGCCTATCCCGGCAGACACAGGGCGCAAGGTAGGGCTGTGCCCATGATGGGACGCTAGTCCGTCACAGGGCACCGCCGGCTGTTTAGTCAGCAGGCCAATCAAACTATGCAGCAGCGTGCATTTAAATGTGGTCATTAAGGGGCACGGCGTTTTAGACGAGCGTTGTTTTATTATGTATATACATAGCGCGGTATGACCAATAGTCAATCTATTGTGAAGTGTACTCTTATCGTGTACTGTTATTGCAAGGTGTACTGTTACAGTACTTTGTTATTTAGAAGTACATCTATACGACAGCGTTTTGGTGCCAAAAAACTACAGTGTAGTACTGTAGCGCACGGACGTCCATCCATAAACAATACTCTATAACGGAGCGAGCGCTTGCTTGTATGTATATATGCATGTTCGCACTGAGGGTTCCGAGTTCAAAGCCTTCATGATGCGAGAATTGTGTGAGCGCATGACGAAGGCTTTAACGTCTTATCTCAGCTTCAATCCCCACGTATTGATGAGTAATACAGGCAGTCCCCGGGTTACGAACGCCCGACTTACGAACGCCCGTACTTACGTGCCGACCTCCGTAAAGCCTATTATTTAAAAAAAATCGAGTTACATACAATGGTTCGTACTAACGAACGGGCGGACTACTTTGCGCGACGCTCAAAACACTGCGAGTTGTCAGCGGTTTATATTTTTTACCGTGTTATTATATTTAAGACGTTTTAGGTAAAGTATATACTATAGACTAAGACGAACATTTGACTAATTGACGCTAGATGTGAACCGTACGTTAACTGTTCCGACTTTCATGTAGATTCGACTTACAGACAGACTTAAAAATCGAGCTCATTCGTCACCCGGGGAATGACTGTACTCTTCTGAAACGTATCGATGATCACTTATTCTGAGACTTGAGAGAGACATCCACCAAGATTCCCAAACGCACAGCTGGAACAACTCCAGGTGAGATCAGTCTTGTCAGACTGTCAGCAGAATACCTCACCGACAAGAGGCGTCAGAGAGGAACGTGTTACACGATTGGAACAAGATCGCCCACAGTGTGGGTACGCTGCTAGCCTTTGTGACGGCGGAGGCGCAGTCAAGTGTGAGCGATGTTCTGCTCAAGTACCCATTGAGGCTGAGCCACTGGGCGGAGACCTAGAGGCCGACCCAGGACACGCTGGAGGGATTATATCCTTCGGCTGGCCTGGGAACGCCTTGGAATCCCAGGAAGAGCTGGAATCTGTTGCTGAGGAAAGGGATTTCTGGTCCACTTTCCATGGACTGCTGCCGCCGCGACCCTCACCAGGACAAGCGGTTTATGGGAAGTCAGCGGTGCTTGCAAGAAAGGCGCCCGGCGTGGGAATCGAACCGCCTCGGGCAGGACCTTCTTTCTGTGAGGCGCATAGACACCCTGCCGGCCCAGTACAATATAATCACGTATAATGTAATACGTGTGTCGTACAATACACGTATAATATAATAGAATGTGTTTATCGTGCAATTTATTGCGTGTATCATGTACTATGCGTATCGTGAAATGTAGCCAGTGCACAGTACAATGGCCGTATGTGTGATGATTGTATGGAACAGTGCTATGTAACACTGTGCATAACACAATGTACGTATAATATAATGCAATGTCTATACGCACGGATATGAATGGTGACGTGACATATGTTATGATTATTTAACACACATCATACACGTATAATCAAACCTATTTAACATAGCAACAGAGCTATATTATTAAAATACGGCACCAGCATTGTATAGTACAGTAACGTTATAATAATCCATTATAATATCATTATTGTGAAATCAAAATAACTTGCGTTTAATTTAATCGCGGAGACTGAGAGGCAGTCAGTTTTTATCTAAGCTGGAAGGAACCGTTGAGCTATGTAGCTCTTTTTAACAGTTGTCCAGCGGGGAGAGGCAAGCAAATTACAACATCTCAGGGCACCGGGGGGAAATTTAGTCAGCAGGACAATTAACCTAGACAGTAGTAGCTAGTAGCAGCATGCCTTTGGACTGTGGCAGGAAACCGGAGTACCCGGCGAAAACCCCACGCGGACACGGGGAGAGAGATAACACACAAGCTCCACACAGACAGGCGGCACCCGAGCCGGGAATCGAACCCGGGTGCTTCTTGCTGTGAGGCGATCCTGGGCCTTCCCCCGAGGCCGACTCAGCCTCAAACGAGTACCTGGCGCGGTGTGTAAACATCGACCACTAGGGGAGACAAAGGCGGCCGGGCGTGGTGCTGGTCACCCACCTCCTCGTGTCGACCTTCGTAGGTGCGACTCGCTAACGGCACTTGATCTTCTATTCTGCGAAGGCTACACGGGGGATATATGCGTTTGTGCGCGTTGCTTGACACGGGGCTATAAGCCGGGGCATCGCTCCCAACGCGGGAGCGACATAGCATACCCTGCGGTCCTAATAGTACTCTATAGCAATTGTACAATCACACAAGCTTGTGTTATGACTGTGTAGTGCAACGCATACCACGCTCCGAGCCTTGCGTTACAACGTCACGGCACAACCGTTACACGGGGGTGGTCCACAAGTCGCGTGACCCCCAAATTGCGTTCACCGCTACCATTGCTTATCCGTCGCGCCGTCGTTTCTGGTTTTAAATAACACCTTATTTATTTCAGATTAACAAAGTTAACACCGCGCGGGTCATTTGTGTATCCCGCTTAACCATTATACTACGCATCCGTCCGTATATACAAAAAACCGTAGTAAGGTTTATAGAATTAACCGGGGGGTCACAAGACTTTTGGACCACCATGCTCAAGACTCAACGTTGTGTATTCACTGTATTGTATAACACGTGCCACGTGTGTAATGCTAGTACAGTACTGTTAGTATGTGGGGAGCGGTGGCGCAGCGGTTAGCGCATCGCGCTACGAACCGCCCTCCAATCCGAGTTCGATTCCCGCTCACGGCCGCCACCAACACCGGTGATGATTTTTCCGAACCGCTCCCGGGCCTCCCCCTAGGTCGACTCGGCCTCAAATGAGTATGTAAACATCGCCACTAGGGAGACAAAGGCGGTCGGGCGTGGTTGCTGGTCACCCACCCCCTCGTGTGCCGTGCCGGACTTTATATCTGTCACTCGCTAACAGCACTTGACCCTTCAACCAATTAAGGCTACACGGGGGATCATTGTCTTTGTATTGTTGTATGTGTAGTTGTACTGCACAGCAAGGCGAAGTGCAGGGTTATAAACGCAAGTATAAAAACGTCGAGATGTTTTCCCGACAATACTGGGTGTTTAATCACAACACTGATTAAACACTATGGATATATGTGTAGGGCGTTACGGTGGCGCGCTGCGTAGCGCGGCCGCCTCAGCAATGAAGGACCCAGGTTCGAACCCGACTCGGGTGCCTTTCTGTGTAGAGTTTTCATGTTCTGCCCGTGTCCGCGTGGGTTTTCGCCGAGCCACTTCTGTTTCCTCCCACAGTCCAAAGACACGCTGCTGCATAAGTTAATTGGCCTGCGGACTACATTGCTCCCGGTGCCTTGTAATGGACTGGCGTCCCATCCAGGAATATAGCCCTGCCTTGCGCCCTGTGTCTGCCGGGATAGGCTCCGAGCTCACCGCGACTCTGTACAGGATTAAGCGGTTTCAGACAATGGATGGATATATCTGTCAAGTATAAATTGTAATGTATATATACCCATATACACATTTACGTACGGTGCTATGTACCACAAATATGCACGTACACACAACACGAGTACTGATTGAATGTAACACACATACATTACATAGCGATATACATGTACGGAACACGTGTATTGCCCATATGTAACAAAGACAACGATCGCCGATATAGCCTTAAAAGACTGTAGGGTCAAGTGCGGTTAGCCAGCACCTATGAAGGCCAGAAACGGCACACGAGGGGGTGGGTGGCCAGCACCATGCCCGCCCGCCTTTGTCTCCCTAGTGGCGATGTTTACACACCGCACCAGGTACTCATTTGAGGCTGAGTCGACCTAGGGGGAGGCCCAGGACCGGTTCAGAAAATCGTTACTGGTGTTGGCAGTGAGCGGGATTCGGACTCGGGTCGCCGGGTTCATAGGCCAGCGCACTAACCGGTGAGATATATACATACACAGTGCGCGTGCCATATACAAACAGTTCACATGCAATGCATGCACGCAGGACAATAGTACGTTCACAGTAAACATGCAATAGATATACGCAATACAATAATACATATACGGTACATATACAATGTATGCACGGTACAATGGTACACACACAGTATAGATACAATGCATACACAATAATAATACACAATACAATGTATACACAGTACAATAATACATATACAGTGCACATACAATGCATAGACAGTACAATAATGCATAAACAGTACACATACAATGCATACACAGTACGCATACGATGCATGCACAGTACTATAATACATACACAGTACAGACAATGCATACACAGTACAAATACAATAGATACACAAAATAAAATAAATAATACACAGTACACATTTGCACGGTACACTACGGCTATAACACATGCACACAGTACTGTACACATGCGCAGTACACTCGCAATACATCCACGGAGTGTGCGTGTGCGCGCACTAATGTGTGCATGTACGTATAGGTGCTACTCGCTAACAGCACTTGACCCTACAGTCTGTCAAGGCTATACGGGGCATCTGTGTCTTTGTGCGTACTTACATACACAAGGTGCCCGATGTAATGTACTGCGTACACGCGTGAACACACGCAACACACACGCAACAACACACACGCGTACATAACACATCGTGTTATGTACGCGTGTGTGTCAGCGGTGAAGACACGGGGAGGTTAACACACCACGTGTGTGTGTGTGTGTGTCTGCGTCTCACCTGTGTGGTGAGTGAGTTCCCGGGTGAGTAGCGAGGGTGAGTAGCGAGTCAAGCACCGTGTCCCGCAATGACCGAGTGCTAGTGAGTGAGGGTTCGAGCATCAGCTGAGATTCCAACGCCCCCCCCAACACACACCCAGCCCCCCAACCGATCCCCCGCCACCCATCCACACCACCCACCCATACCCCCACCCACCCGCGCATATACACACCCACCCACCCACCCACCACAAAGACAAAGATCCCCCAATAGCCTTAACATTCTGTAAGGTCAAGTGCCGCGAGCGAGCAGCACCTATGAAGGACATCACGCCGCACGAGGGGGTGGGTGGCCAACACCACGCCCGACCGCCTTTGTCTCCCTAGTGGCGATATTTTACACACTGCAACCGGGTACTCATTTGACGCTGAGTCGACCTAGGGGAGGCCCGAATATTCGCGACTCGTATTGGTAGTGAGCGGGAATTGAACTCGGGTGGCCGGGTTAGTAGCGCAGCGCCCTAACCGTTACAAGACACACACACACTCACCCGCAAAACAACCAGACACACACGCCGACACAAACACAACATCCGCTCTTCGCCGCTAAGTGGTGGTGACGTCTCCGCCGCGGTCGTGCCAGGATACGTGCACTTTGAAGCCACGCGACGTCTCGAAGGCTGGCTGACAGGAGGTCACGGGTTCACCGAGATGACTGGCAGAGGCACCACCTGTGCTCCCCAGCGTGCCAACTCGCTGCGTTTTTATCCGCCCCGCGCTCCGCTCGTTGTTGTGAGCGTCGCTCCCCCGCCCTCCGTTGTTGCTGGAGGGCGACCGCCTCCAACTGCCCGGTAGCGTCCCTTCACAGAGGCCGATCTTGGCATCGCTGCTACCAGTGATCGGAAAGTCTCTCCACATCCTTCCGTACCGCATCAGTCCCGATCTTTCCCATCCCGTGCCACTCACCGCGTCACGAACTCACCAACTGACTGACCCATCTCTTCTCCAGCCCGTGCCGCGCCCGTTTAGCCCCCTCTATCCGGCCAAACAGAAGCGGCTTGTGCATGCGATGGCTGGGCATGCGGGCTACATGACCCAGCTACCTCGGCCTCGCCTGCCCAGAGGAGCTCACAGATTACGATACCGGTGATGATACCGATGGTGATGTGCCCAGATATTTGAAGGGTCTGTGAGCTCCTCACACAATCCACTCCGGTTAAACTCAGGATGTAAGACAGAGAGAGGGCAGTGTAAATATTTCAAACCGGCCCAGATGTTTCTTTTAAAGGCGTTCCACGTGTCGCAAGCGTACAGAAACGATGCCATAACTGTGGCTGAGAAGACCCGGAGCTTCTTAACGGAGCGACGGCGTTAGGCAGCCGATGAAAAGACGCCGCTCAACCGAATCGGAGTGAGACCCTCCGCTGCCAAACCGGAGTCGGTCGTGAGCGCACACACACACACACACGCAATAAAAAGACAAAGATCCCCCGTATAGCCTTGACAGACTGTTGAGGAAAGTGCTACCGGAGAGCACCGACGAAGGGCGGCACGGCACACGAAGAGGTGGGTGACTAGGACCACGCCCGGCCGCCTTTGTCTCCCCACACCAGGTACTCATTTGAGGCCGAGTCGACCTAGGGGGAGGCCCAGGACAGGTTCAGAAAACCCTCACTGGTGTTGGCCGTGAGCGGGATTCGAACTCGGGTCATAGCCAGGTTTGGTAGCCCAGCGCGCTAACCACTGAGCCACCGCTCCCCACACGGACACACAGACACACACGTGCGCGCACACCGCTCCCCCAAACCAACACTAACACGCAGAGGTCAAATCACTTTCTCATGGCCTCTCTCCGCGACACAGACAAAGGTCCCCCGCATAGCCTCACCAGTCTGCTGGGGCAAGTGCTGATAGCGCGCACACGTGCCTATATAACCACCCTCGGTCGCGTTTGTATCCCCACCGCGGACGATTACAATATTTGGCACATCCACGCGCGCACGTAGGGAGGGTGGATATGTTTGCCCGCGTGTGAGCGTGTGTTGTTTTATGTACGAGGTGCACCTGGCCTGGCACAGGCGCCGTGGTTGATGTCACCGCCACTCTGTGCGGTTGTTGTTGGTGTGCGCGTGTGGGGAGCGGTGGCGCAGTGGTTAGCGCGCCGGGCTGCATACCCGAGGTCGACTCAGCCTCAACTGAGTTCATGGTGCAGTGTGTAAGCATCACCACTGGGGAGACAAAGGCGGCCGGGCGTGGTGCTGGTCACCCACCCCCTCTGTGTGTGCCGTGTCGACCTTCATAGGTGCCACTCGCTAACGGCACTTGCCCCTACAGTCTGTCAAGGCTAGACGGGGGATCTTTGTCTGTGTGTGTGTGTAATTGATCTCGCCACGGGTCGCCGCTCGCTCTTTGATTCCGTCTCGGTTCGATTCCCGGTCTCAGCGCACATCCGCCCGAGACCCACTTTGTATTTAAACCTGACCCGGTGCCTCGTCTAACGCTGCCCGGTATCGTAACAAAGGGAGACAAAGGCGGCCGGGACAGGGGGGGGACTGCGTTGACCTCACCGCCCACGTGCCGTGCCGGCCTTCATACGCGCTGCTCGCTAACAGCACTTGCCCCAACAATGTGTTAAAGGCTATACGGGGGATCTTTGTCTTTGTAGGAAACGGACGCGTGCTGCGTTGGAGCCCGGTGACCCGAGTTCGATTCCCGATCCCGGCTACCAACACCGCTGAGGATATGCTGAACCGGGCCATGGGCCTCCCCTAGGTGGACTCAGCCTCAAGTGAGTAACTGGTGCGGTGTGTACACATCAGCACTGGGGAGACAAAGGGTGGTTCTGTTGGGATAGTCTCTGACAAGCGGTCAGCGTCACTATCGACCCTTCCATTGTCAGAAACCGCTGAACCCTGTGCAGGGTCGCGGTGAGCCGGAGCCTATCCCGGCAGACACAGGGCGCTAAGCAGGGCTATACCCAGGATAGGACGCCAGTCCATCACAGGGCATCGGGAGCAATTTAGTCAATAGGCCAATTAACCTGTATGAAGCAGCATGTCTTTGGACTGTGTGTGTGTACATATGCAGTGGGGAGCGGTGGCTGAATGATTAGCGCGCTGGGCTCTAAACCTTGCTACCCAAGTTCGAATCCCGCTCACGGCCAACACCAGTCACGATTTTCTGAACCGATCCAGGGCCTCCCCTAGCTCGACTCAGCCTCAAATTAGTACCTAGTGCGGTGTGTACCCATTGCCACTAGGGAGACAAAGACGGCCGGGCGTGGTGCTTGTGACCCACCCATTCGTGTGCCGCGTCGTCCTTCATAGGTGCTACTCGCTAACGGCACTTGACCCTACAGTCTGTTAAGGCTATACGGGGGATCTTTATCTTTGTGTGTGCACGTGTGTGTGTTCACGTGTGTGTGTGCATATGCAAGCAGGGCGCGTCCCCAGTGTCGCCCCGCGGAGTCACGTATCACCCGAATGTTCACCTGCAGCGCTATTGTCTTCGTGCATGGGGGCGTGCGCGTGAACGTGCGTGTGTGTGTGTGTTCACGTGTGTGTGTGTGCAGGCTTTTGTCTCCCTAGTGGCCACCCACCCCTTGATGGCCACCCACCCCCTGGTTCGCCGTGCTGGCCTCTATACGTGCTACTCGCTAACAGCACTTGACCCTACAGTCTGTTAAGGCTATACGGGGGATCTTTGTCTTTGTGCAAGAATGTAATATCATCGTCATCGTCATTGTCCAGAGACCGCTTAATCCTGTCCAGGGTTGCGGTGTGCCGGAGCCTATCCTGGCAGACACAGGGCGCAAGGCAGGGCTATACCCAGGACGGGACGCCAGCCCATATATGTACATACACGGGTGTGTTAATTCCTTTTAAAGTAAGAACATTAAAAAATATATCTGTTAGTGTCGGTCACAATTAAGGCGTGTGGAGAGGCATATGTGTGTGTGTGTTGTGATTGTGTGTACATTTGGTTATTTGTGTGTATGTGTGTTAGTTTATGCGTGTGTTAGTTTGTGTGTGTCGACTCAGACTCAAATGAGTACTTGGTACGGTGTGTAAATATCTCCACTCCGGAGACAAAGTCGGCCGGGCGTGGTGCTGGCCACCAACCCCCTCGTGTGCCGTGCCGGCCTTCAAATGTGCTACTCGCTAGAAGCGCCGACCCCAAATGCTGTGTGTGTATACATGTGTGTATGTGCGTGTGGCACTTGACCCTACAGTCTGTTAAGGCTACACGGGGGATCTTTGTCTTTGTGGCACTTGACCCTACAGTCTGTTAAGGCTACACGGGGGATCTTTGTCTTTGTGTATTGATGTGTGTGTCCGTGTGTGTACACGTAGCGTAGATGTGTGTATTCGTGTGTTTTTTGTGTATATATATGAGTACACGTACGCGTGTCCATATATACGATTGTGTGTGCGTGTGTAAATATGTGTATGTGTTTATGTGGGGAGCGTCAGCCGAGTGGTTAGCGCGCTGGGCTGCACACCTGGCCACCCGGGTTCAAATCCCGCTCACGGCCAACACCAGTCACGATTTTCTGAACCGGTCCCGGACCTCCCCCCTAGGTCGACTTAGCCTTAAATGAGTACATAATGCGGTGTGTACACATCGCCACTAGGGAGACAAAGACGGCCGGGCGTGGTGCTGGTCACCCACCTCCTCGTGTGCCGTATCGAGCTTCGTAGGTGCTACTCGCTAATGGCACTTGACCCTACAGGGGGATATTTATCTTTGCTATGTATTTATGTATGGAACGGTGACGCAGCGGTTAGCGCCTCCAAGTTCGATTCCCGCTCACGGCCAACACCAGTGACGATTATCTGAACGGGCCTCGGACCTCCCCTAGGTCGACGCAGCATCAACTGTCATATCGCCACTAGGGAAACAAAGGCGGTCGAGCGCGGTGCTGTCCACCCATCCCCTTGTGCGCCGTGCTGGCTGTCATCGGTGCCACTGGCTAACAGCACTTGACCCAACAGGCCGTTCAGGACATACGGGGGACCTTTGTGTGTGTTGTGTAGAGAGAGAGGGCTATCTAAAACAATGGCTTGAACCACCTTGTGTTCTGGAGCCAATCAGAGAGCAGTGTTAGCGATTGATGTGGTCG
>JAZEWU010000039.1:532938-546869 GCA_036362915.1 Geotria australis | reverse complement strand
GGGGTGGGGGATAGGGGTGAGGGGGGATGGAGGGGTGGTGCGGGGGAGATACTCTTACAGGGTCATCTTGTCCCCGTGTTTCTCTGCCTATTTCCATTGGCTTGGTGCTGGCCACGGCAGACGTGATTCCGAGTGCGGGTAGCGGTAGTGCAGCAGTTAGCGCGCTGTGCTACGAACGTTCACAGTACTTGACGCCAAACTCAGTTAACGCTATACGGGGACCTTTGTCTCTCGTGTGCGTGTGTGCTAGCGATCCGATTTCAACTCCCGGCCGCGGCTGACATCAGTGGCGAATGATGTCTGAATCGGTCCCAAGGCACCCCTAAGTTAGTTGATTTGTTGTGCTGTGTGTGTGTGCGCTATTGTGTGTCTCGTCTGTTTGTATGCCTGTTAGTATACGTGTCTACGTCTATGGTTGTGTGTGTGTATCGCTGTGTTTGTGAAACTGCATGCGTACCTGTGTGTGTGTGGGAACCGGTAGTGTAGTGGTCAGCGCACTGTACTACGATCCTGGCGAATCGAGTCGTATCTGCATCTGGGGAGACAGACACCGTTGGGCATGACTTGCCAAGTCATCCTTGATGTGTGCTCCCTAACAGATCTTGTCTATTTCTGTGGATGTGCGCGTACGAATATTTGAGTCTGTGCTTGCGTGTGATTCGTTCGCATGAGTGAGCTCCACCGGCAGGTGATCAATGTCTTGTCTGGGTCATGAAGCACGAATGCCCAGCCACCACATTCCCAATACAGCTTGTATTTGGCCAGATAGAGGGGGCTTAACGGGTGCAGCACTGGCTAGAAAAGACGTGGACTGAATGAAGGACGTTGAGCCGCGTGGATTTGCCAACAACCGGTACCAGCGGCGTCATCAACATCGGCCTCTGTGTAGGGCCCTAGATAAAGATGTTTATTTGTGGCTGATAGATAGATATAGATGTCTTATTAAAGCAGAAAATACCCAGTGAGCTTGCAAGCTCTTTGAGGGATTCCTGCATTGACGCAACAAACACATACACGCCGATGACGGCTGTCCTTCTGGAATAACGGGAACTGTCGAAGCAATGTCTTTGACCCGAGTACGATGCTGTTAATTCCAGCGGCTTTTAAAATATATTTTATTAGGGAACACATTTTTAGTATACATGATTTTTATTTACTGTTGCGTGTGTCTATGTATATGTCTTTGTGCTTCAATGTTAATTGTTTAATTTAGATTGGCGTTGTTTCCCCCCTCTTGTCTGTCTCTCTGTCTTCCTGTCTCTGTGTCCCTGTGTCTCCCCCTGTCGCTCACCCTCCCTCACTGTCTCCCTCCGTGTTTGTCTTTAGGGAAGTGATGGCCATCTTAGGGGACGCTGGCAGATTTTTGCCGCTCTTAAGATTGCCAGTTTCACGACCTTTCAGTGTATTCGAAGCTGCCTTAATCATTTAATTTTTGTTGCTTTGGTTTTATATCAGTTGTTTTTTCTGTCGTTGATAACATGCCGTTCTCTCCGCGGCCCTTGTGCAGCGCTTTGTGACCCTCGGGTGTAAGGCGCTCTATAAAATACTATTATTATAATGTATAAAATATAATTTCGCCCAGTGTGATGCCAGTCGCGCTCTCGATGTCGCGTCACGTGACGATGCGTCTTATCAGGTCCGTCGCAGAGCGGCGCTTTGTCCGTTTGTGTTAAAGAAGGGCGCTCGGTTTGTGTTTGAAATGTTGCACTTGTTCCCTCTCAATGTTAAATAAGCTACCTATAATTTGTTTTAGTTGTATTCCCATCACAATGCATAAATGTAATTTGTTTATTTGATCAATTATGTGCATTGTGTTGTTGCAAATTATTTTTTGTTTTTGTTATTTTTATATTTTTAATTTATGTTTGTCAATTCGCGTGTCTGTTGTGTCAATGCAGAAATCCTGTATAGAGCTTGCAAGCTCACTGCATATTTTCCCAGCTGTAATAATAAACATCTATCCGGTAGCAGACACCAGAGAGCTGCCTGCGAGTGCCCTTCGAGCGACCTTGAAGCATTTTCCGGCCACTCTGCCAACGAGTGTTGCTCGCCGCATGTCAGATGGGTATTTTTAATTCTCAAGAGCCAGAATTTCGCCCGACAGGAACGCAGATCCAAACGTGTAATGCGATGGGAATTGTTTGTGTACGTTGATCGGTGATCGAGCCTTGTGTATAAAGTCACTACACTTGTACCGATGTAGGTTGTCGCGGCTCGATGTATCAGAATTGCTCTCCATAGCTGTTCTTTCGAGATAGGCGTATCGAATGTTCCATCTCTCGCCTTGGCGACGTTTTGCCTCGCACGTTGGAGAGACACCTGATGATTCCTCCAACATTGAAGGCAAAACGTCAAGAAGGAGAAAGAAGGAATTCTCTCGACACGGCTATCCGGAAAGAACATCTATAGAGAGCAAATCTCGCTACACTTGCTGCTTTAATCGTTGTGGATGGCCAGCTGCTACCCGAATATTAATTCAGGTTCTCAGTGGTGTCAGCGCAATGTCTCTGACCTCTGAGCCAGCCAGCCTCCTGAAATTCCTTAGGTTGGAAATAATTTCTAAAGTGTAACTCACCGGATAATGTACTGATTTAGGTTTTCACGGCTCGCTTCATGATGGTTGCTGTAAAGGGCTGTTCTTTCGGGATAGCCGTGTCACTGAGCGATCTCCGTCTCTCCCTCGCGACGTTGGTAGCATCCTTCTTTGCAGGCGTTCTGATACATGTTGTCCGTAATCTCACTGCCAACCTATCCCAACTTGCTTTGTTGTTCCACCTCTTCCAATTCTTACAAAGACAAATATCTAAGATCCCCTGGATAGCCTGTTAAGGCAAGTGCAGTTAGCGCAGATTTTTGCCGCTCTTAAGATTGCCAGTTTCACGACCTTTCAGTATATTCGAAGCAGCCTTAATAATTACATTTTTTGTTGCTTTGGTTCTTATTGGTTGTTTTTTTTCTTTTGTTGTTGACATGCCGGTCTGTTCGCGGCCCTTGTGCAGCGCTTTGTGACCCTCGGGTGAAAGGCGCTATATAAAATGCTATTATTATTATTATTAAGACCGGCATGCCCGGCCACCTTTGTCTCCCCATTGCTGATGTTCACACGTCGCTCCTAGTACTCATTGAGGTCGAACTAACCTAGGAGAGGCGCAGGACCGGTTCAGATTTTCACCGCTGTTATTAGCCGTGAGCGGGATTCGAACGGGGGTTGTCAGGTTCGTAGCATAGTGCAGCGTTAACCGCTGCGCCACCGCTCCCAACCGCCTATCCAGACACGCTCCACGTGCTAATCGCCCCCACGCGTTAATTTTAAGTACAAGCAAGAGTTGCAGAAGCAATGCAATCGCTGGTCATCCAAACGACCCAGCAGCTGTAGGTCACGCGCCCTCTCTTCCGGTCTCTCGATGCGTGAAGAAGGGCCATTGCCTGAAACGTCATCTGTTGTATATATATATATATTTTAGTTTATTTTAAGGACACACTCGCAGTCTAATTGACGCCTGTTTTGCATTTTCAGTAGCGGGTTGTTATGTAACAAGGAATGGATTACGTCCAAAGACTGACCTTCGTGCACGGTGTGTGTGTGTGCGTGTGTGCATGTGTGTGTCTGCGTGTGCAACTGATATATAACCATCTCACTAACAGCGCTTGCTCAAAAATCTAACCGTGCTCAAAATAGAAATGTTGTGTGTATTTATGTGGCGGAGAGACCTCTGTGAAACCTCTGTGTGTGCCCGTGTGTTTATATATATATGTAGGTAGTGTAGAGATTGCGCTATGAACCCAGTAACCCGAGTTGATTCCCGCCTACTGCCAGCATCAGTGGCGATTATCTGAATCGGTCCTGGGCGTCTCCTAGGTCGACTGAGTCTCAAATGAGTACCTGGTGCAGTGTGTATACATCGGCACTAGGGAGACAAAAGCAGCTGGGTGTGGAGGTGCTGGCCACCCACCTGCTTGTGCACCGTGCCGGCCTTCATAGGTGCTACTCCCTAACTTGAGCCTACAGTATGTTAAGGCTACACAGGGGATCTTTGTTTTAGCTTTGTTTTATCGCTATGACTGTGTGTGTATCTCTCTGACCGTGTGGTTCCGTGTGCGTATCTCTCCGACCGTGTGTGTGTGTGCTCTGTGCACCCCTCAGACCCCGTGGCAGGCCGACCGCGACGTGTGGTGGCACGCCGAGATGGCGAAGGCGCCCGCTGACTGCGCGCCCGTGTGGTGCGACGCCGAGGACCCCCTCTTTATCCTCTACACGAGCGGCTCCACCGGCAAACCCAAGGCACGCCGCCACGGCACGCACGCACGCACGCGCCGCCGACACGACACACGCCACCACGACACACGCACACACGCCATCACTGCTAACATCAGCGGGTAGCTATGTCCGAATTGATCCTCGGCTGCCCCTAAGTCGGTCGATTTGTTGTGCTGTGCGGCGCACGTACGCTATTGCGTGTCCGTGCGTACGCGTGCCCGTCGGCGCGCGCGTCTCCGTCCGTCGCGCGTGCAGGGCGTGCTGCACACGGTCGGGGGCTACGTGGTGTACGCCGCACACACGCACAAGCTGGTGTTCGACCTGCGACCCGACGACGTGTACTGGTGCACGGCCGACATCGGCTGGATCACCGGCCACTCGTACATCACCTACGGGCCGCTCGCCAACGGAGCCACCAGCGTGCTGGTAAGAGCCCCGCGGTCGCGTCGGCGACTCGTTCCTGAAACGCGCGGCGAGGAGCGTCGAAACGGCGTCAAATTCAAAGCGATTCTTCGCAAGGGGTCGGTTGCCGGGCTGACGGGGATGGGGGTTCAGGTTGCGTGTGAGGTCAGAGTTGTGGGAGGGCGTGCCGGGTGATGCCACCCTCGGGGGCACCGGTGGGGGCCGGGTGGGCGGTGGCGCGGGGGGTGGAGTCGCTGCGGCGTAGGTGCAGGCCAAGGCCGACGGAACAGCACTTGCCCTGGCATCCTGCGTAGGCTACACGGGGGATTTTTTTTTAACCTTTATGTGCGTGGGTGCAGTTCGAGGGCATACCCACCTTCCCGAACCATAGCCGCTTCTGGGAGGTGGTCGAGAAGTACCGGGTGACCAAGTTCTACACGGCCCCCACGGCCATCCGCCTGCTCATGAAATACAAAGACGAGGACGTCCTCAAGTGAGTCGCGGACCCGTCGACACGCGGCGGCGCGGTGTTACGCTCGTCGCTGCGGTTCGCGGTTTCGAATCTGACGGGCCGCCCCTGGATTTTACCGCCGCGGTGGAAAAACAAACCGCGCCGCTCGGAACGCTCGGTCACGCGGCGGAAAAGAGGCACGCGTGCTAAACGACGGCGGTTGTCGCCGCTGATCGGCAGGCACGACGTGTCGTCGCTGAAGGTGCTGGGCACCGTCGGGGAGCCCATCAACCCCGAGGCGTGGCGCTGGTACCAGCGCGTGGTGGGCGGGGGACGCTGCCCCATCGTGGACACGTTCTGGCAGACGGAGACGGTGAGTGTCTGCCTCGTCCACCGTTGTCCGCCGCACTCGCCGTGTCCGCTGTGACCGCCTTACCAATTGTAACCACGGCAACGCCGAGCGGTCGGCACGTGTGCTCCGTTGACGGCCATTATTACCGCCGTGCGATGATTGTCGCGGCGGCTGTGTGCGTGCAGGGCGGCCATGTTCTCACGCCGCTACCGGGAGCCACGCCTCTCAAGCCGGGCTCCGCCGTGAGTGACAGCGCACGCACACACACGAGCCCTCGCAGGTAAAGCGCCCCCCACCCCCCGTGTAGCCGACACAAGCTTGTGCGGCAAGTGCCGTTAGAGAACACGTATGAAGGTCGGCACAGCACACGTGGGTAGTGGTGTGACCAACATCGCGCCCTACCAGCCGTTCTCTCCCCAGCGCTGATGTTTGCACACCACACCAAGGAGTCATTGAGGCTGAGTCGACCTGCAGTTCAGATATTCGTTACTGATGTTGACCATTAGCAGGAATCTGGAGCTGGATGGACTTGCTGAAAACTGGTACCAGCGGTGTCAAGATCGACCTCTGTGGAGGTTCGTGAAGGACGCTACTGGGCAGAGCGAGCCGAGCGCCGAGCGGCCAAAGCACATCAATTTGGCACGATGGTGCATCTGCCAGTCATCTCAGTCAGGCAGCCCATGACACCTGGGTCTGTCATGTGACCTCCTGTCGACGGGCCTTCGACACTTCACGTGGCCTCAAGGTGCAAATGGCCTGGCACAGGCGACGTGGTGACGTCACCGCCACTTAGTGGCGAATGGCGGTTGTTGTTGTTGTTGTGTGTGTGTTTCCGTGTCCACGCGGGACGCAGACGCTCCCGTTTTTCGGGGTGGTACCGGCCATCCTGGACAAGCACGGAGAGGAGCTGCACGGCGAGGCCGAGGGTTACCTGGTACGGGCCACGGGCGGGGCCACACAGCACCCTGACACGGCCACACAGAACACCACACCCTGACAGAGCAGCAGCTGTGCCGTCTCACCGCGTCATACTTCCCCACCGCGGCGCGTGCCCCAGGTGTTCAAGCAGCCGTGGCCTGGCATGATGCGCTCCGTGTACGGAGACCACAAGCGCTACGAGGACGCCTACTTCAAGCAGTTCCCGGGGTTCTACGTCACGGGCGACGGTGCTGCCCTCACCGCACCGCTCCTGACCGCCGCTCACCGCACCGCTTCTCACCGAATCCACTCGCTCACCGCACCTAACCGCTCTTCACCGAACCGCTCTTCGCTACTCCTCTCCGCATCCAACCTCTCCTCACCACGCCACTCCTCGCTTCGCCTCCCTTCTCCCAATCTCCCAGCTACGGAGGAATCTTGCGCACATAGCAGTGTTTCGGCTCCTCACGTCGCGCTCACGGCTCATATCAGTGGAAAATAACTAATCCAATCCTGGACATCGCCTCGGATAATTATACAGCACTATTATACAGCATATAGATTGACTAGCGGTGGTATCTTCGAATCATGTATTTTCAGATAGACCATGGGGTTTTTTTCGACGTATGTCAAAACTCACATGGGTTTACATAGTGCATCATTGATAGCATATGGGTCTCTGCTTCATTTTAGTCCATACGAGCCATCACCCGGGCGTGGTGCTGGACACCCAACCCCTTCGCGCGCCGTGCCAGCCGCCGTAGCCGCTAACAACACTTGCCGCAGCAGCCCGCTAAATGCTACGTGGGGGATCTTTGTCTGTGTGTGCTCTGCGCAGGCTGCAGGCGAGACAAGGATGGGTACTACTGGATCACAGGCCGCAACGACGACATGCTCAATGTGTCCGGTGAGTGGCCGCGCCGCCGAGCCTCACCATGTCTGTAAATGGTTGTTTGTTTTGTTTGTGTTTGGTTAATTTGGTATGTTTATATTTTTATTTCTTTTTGTCAATTCGCGTGTTTGCTGTGTCGCAGGGATCTCGTAAAGAGCTTGCAAGTTCACTGGGTATTTTTCTGCTGTAATAATAGTAAACATTTATCTACCTGCCTATCTCTAATGGCCGTGTCGCATCCGCCGGAGCCCGGCTCCACGCTCGTACGCGTGTGACCGCGTGCGTGCGCATGCCCCTATCCTTGTGTGTACGTGCGCAGGCTACCTCTGTATAACTATATGTGTGTGTAAGTACGTGTGCGTCTTTATGCGTGCAACTATATGTCTGCACGCCTGTGCCTGCGTGCGCGCGGCTGGGCATGGCGCTGGTCACCCACCCCCTCGTGTGCTGCGTCGACCTTCATTGGTGCTCGCTAACGGCACCTGACCCTACAGTCTAAGGCTACACGGGGGATCTTTGATCTTTGTATACAGCTGTACGTGCGTGCGTGTGTGACTCTACGTGTGTGTGTAACTGTGTCTGCGTGTAACTACCTGTTCGTATGTAACCACGTGCGCGCGTAACCACGTGCGCGCGTAACCACATGTCCGCGTGCTTGCGTGCGTGTAGGCCACCTGCTGAGCACGGCGGAGGTGGAGTCGGCGCTGGTGTCGCACGCGAGCGTGGCCGAGGCGGCCGTGGTGAGCGTGCTGCACCCCATCAAGGGGGAGAGCCTCTACTGCTTCGTCACGCTCAAGGATGGCCAGCAGTTCGACGGCAGCCTCGTCAAGGAGCTCAAGCAGCAGGGTGAGATGCGGGGAGAGCGGGGGCGCGCACAGGGGGAGTGGGTGGCACGGGGAGAGTGGAGGCACCAACAGTCTGTGTGTCTCTATGGGGCATCTTTGCCTTTATATGTAGCCCAGCGGTGAGCGCCGGCCAACACCAGTGACGATTTTCTTAAACGGTCCTGGGCCTCCCCTAGGTCGACTCGGCCTCAAATGAGCACCTAGTGCGGTGTGTAAACATTGCCACTAGAGAGACAAAGGCGGCCGGGCGCGGTGCTGGTCACGCACCTCCTTGGGTGCCGTGTCGACCTTCATAGGTGCTCACTAACTGCACTTGATCCTACAGTCGTTTAAGGCTATTCAGGGGAACTTTGACTTTGTCTTTCTATGGTTGGGTGCAGTCCGAGAAAAAATTGGGCCCATCGCTACCCCGGACTACATCCAGAATGCACCTGGACTCCCAAAGACACGATCAGGTAACAAGCGCTCGCACACCGCAACACCCTAACACCACAGGTCACTCTTGCGAATTAGACTTTGCTGGTCTCTGTAAGTTGTTATCTGAGTAAAAATTATCAACTTTACTTTGAAACCACAGCCACCAATGCCACATTGTTGCCATCTAGTTTTGTCTCGGTTGGACCGTGTGTCCCGGTATGTGTGTCCATGTTTCCACCAGCTCTGTGGCCATATGGCGGTGTGTCCATGCATGGTTTTTGTACGTATATTGAAGTGGGTTTTCATGGCTCGATGGATGAGAATTGCTATAAAAAGCTACTGTTTTAGCAAGGGCGTGTCGAGCGTTCCTCCTCTCTGCGAAGATATGAGGAACGCTCGACACGGCTATCCCGAAAGGGCAGCTCTGAAGAGCGAGTCTCGTGTTTCCGATTGTCCACATGTTCACGTGTCTGTATGTCCACGTGTCCGTGTGTCCATGTGTGTCCCCCTTGCCCCCCCCCTCGTCCCGCCCGCATCCAGGTAAAATCATGCGGCGGATCCTGCGCAAGATCGCGCGGAACGACACCAAGTTCGACGACACGTCGACGCTGGCCGACCCGGGCGTCATCGACCAGCTGGTGTCGCTCCGCTGTGACGTCGTGTAGCGAGCGGTACGGCACACCGCATCCTCGCCGCGCCCGCACCGCGCCCGCACCGCGGCACCGCCTGAAGAACTCGCGGCAACCAAACGACAAACACAGCAACGAACACGACACACACAGCGACGCGACGACAAACATAACAAACACGAGAAAAGTTCGAGGTGTGCTCGCGACCGGACGTTTGCCAGATTTCTAGGCGCAAGAGCCGTGTAAAGTGTCCGCATCCCAGTCGTTATTATCATTTTATTGTACAGGCACTAGTAGCCCGTGGGTTGCATGTCCTAGCAATGCAGCCTTCACCAGGCTACAGAGCTATTGCCTATGCAGGCAGTGTTAGCCAATCGCATTGATCTCATGCACTCCCTTCAGAGGTATCGGCAGCCAATCACACTGATATTGTGTATTCGGCCGTTAACAATGCACTCCTTCGTGATTGGATGATTAGCCGTGTTGTTGAAGGTTCAGTTATCTTTTTGTTGAGTGTAAGCTAGGATCACATTGAACTAACTGCGTCTGACTCCTACGAAAGGCAAGCGTTTGATTGTTTGCACACTTCAGTGCAGCTGTCATGAATGGCAGCGTAGATTGTAATCGATTCGGCGACGTCACTCATGAACGGACAATCGTGAGGGTTGAAGCCAGGGTCTGATGACCGTCGACCTTGCTCTGTAATTGGCCGAACGCTCACAGTGGTGCGTGTGAACACTACACCGGCCACATGGTTTTCACGTGAAGGTCACGGACAGTTACACCTGTGGGCAGCCCTTCCTATGGATGGGGTGAAGTGACACTCGTCTGACACTCAGCTTATTACACTCGTCATCAGACATTCACCACTCGCCACTCGCCGCTGATCTTCTTCTTTGCGATTCTTCGAAGCGCGATGGTTAAATTACAGTTTCCCATTTTCTTACACAGCCCCTTGCATTTTCATTGAACTCCGCAAGGTCTTTTGAGCTGCAGAGGTTGGGTAGTAGAGCACACCAGCGATCGGTTCGCCTCACCCTCACCACTCACCAGTGTATACAACTATAGTTTGAAGCCTTGGCAATTCGTGGGGGGTGGTCAGTTTGCAGGAATGTGTTGATACGTATCTCCCCAAATTTGCGTGTGGGTTTATTTTACACTGTGATTGGTCTTTTCATTAATGTTATTAGTATGTCTGTAAACTCTAAATGACGTCTGAATGTGTTATTCACTGTGTAGCCCTGTAGCGCACACCGAAGATGGCCTGCCCATCTTCTTGTGCGTTCTTAATATTTGTAACTCTCCTTTTATCTGAAACTCCCCGTTATCAGGAACTCCACTTATATCCTGGGGAACCCCATAATATCCCAACATATAATCCGGGATTCTGAATTATCTGGAGTTAATGTTTTCATCAACAGTAGCGTGCCTCTTCATATGGAATGTCACTGCATTTGGAATTCTTCTGTGTAGCTGTGTGATTGCCAGAATGCAGACTTCAGGCACTTCTAGCTGCAATGGGGCACATGTACGTGTTGATGTATTATATATATTATAACAGTATATGTTTAGCAAGGGAGACCTCGGAATTATGGCCATGAGTCTCAAAAAGCGTTGTCTTGTACCGTAAGTTACGTCTTTCAAAGCGGTCCTGTGATGTACACAGCTAAACTTTCTCTAACGTGGATCCTACAGCCATTGTCTTCAGTAAGGGGAGTGGTGGGTGTTACAGCATTAACTTTGGGAGGGAGAGAAGAGGCTGATTAAAATGTGTGGCCCAACACAGGAATGGGTGCTGTAGGGAGTTTACGTTCGGCAGTTGGGTAATTTAGTTGCTCAACAACCTTCCAGCGTGTGGGGGGCGAAACGTCGGACAAACAATGCGCGGTGCGTCCCACAAACACGGAGATCTTTGCAGCACGGCCGCGATAATCGCGGCCTGTTGTTTCCTGCTTGGGACCACGGGCACATAGGTTAGACTCCGTTGGAGTCTTAAGTCGGCACCCAGGCTGTCCAGTCCACCACGAGTACATGTATCGCTCCCAAAAGCTCATCACTTCTCAATAACTATGCCCTAAAAAAGGAGACGTTACAGGGTGTATCAGAATGTTCGACCCGTAAGGAAAATGAAACAATATACACTTAATTCACTTACTCAGTTTTCCCTACGAGTCCAGACACCTGACACAGCCTGTATGTTCAGCCATAGCTGAAACGTCGCCAGTTATTTATCGTTGTCTTCTCTCTAAGGCCACGCGGTGGTGTGCTTGTCGCTCGTCTGTTTAGATGTTGTGTTGTTGTTTGTGCTTGTGCACCGCCTTGCTAAACACGGTGGCTGCATCACAAACACAACAGTTGAATCCATCCTGGCGGATCGTAGCCTGAAGTTTGGGGCGTCTGTGCCTTTGTATGTTTTGCTGTTAGCGTAACTGTTAGATTAAATTTTTTGGTCCTGTCCCCGTCGATCGTGGTTGTAGCCCTGTAGTAATTTTTTATGGGATATGTGAACTTGGAAATGCGTGCGTTTTACTTTTGGTCTTTGTCGCTGGTTGTTGAAGGGAGGCGGGGGCAGGGGAGGGGGGAGTCCTGTGTCAATTAATTTTAGCTGATTTTTTTTATCATTACTGTTTCGGTTTCCGGAAACTTGCAAGTCCTGAATCGCCTCCAGTGGACGCGTGGTCGCACGGCAGTGTTGACCGAGCGTCCACCTATAAACAAATAAACACATTCCCAAATGTGACCCGGGCTGAGCTTGTGACATTTCTTCCGTGGCTGGAGAGGAGTTATTACCCCGGCTCGCCAGAAGATGCCGCTACAGTAAAGTCCAGAGACGGAACACTCGACACGGCAATCCCGAAGAACGGCTCTTGAGAGCAATTCACAACCATGTGAAACCGCTTTATCATGTACAGGGTTGTGGTGAGCAGGAACCTATCCCGGCAGACACAGGGCGCAAGGCAGGGCTTTACCCAGGATGGGACGCCGGTCCGCAGCGACCTCTGCTGCTGCGTGGCGCATCGGGTGCGGGGCTGCCAAGCATGCCAGCACGCGGGCCCGAAACCCCCGCAGTACGCCGCGCCCTTGCGACCGTTACGGGTCAGTCGAGTTAACCAGCTCCTAGGAATCGACCTGCAGGGACCCCTACCCACCTCGCACCGAGGAAACAAGGATATTCCGGTAGCGGTAGAATATCACACCCGCTATCACGTCGCCATCCCCAACAAAACCGCTGAAACCGTTGCCGCCGCGTTCCTGGAGCACCTACGTGCTCAACCACGGGATCCCGGAGCGAGAAATTACCGACCAGGGAAAATAATTCGAAGCCGAGATCTTCCGCCACGTCTGTCAAGAGATGGGCATCACCCGAGAACGGACCACGGCGTACCACTCCAAGCCGACGGGATGGTGGAACGTTTTAACCGTACCTTGGCAGACAAACTCCGGCGCGAGGTGGCTCCTCATCAGCGCGATTGGGACGTCCATCTCCCATACGCGCTGTTCGCTTATCGCAGCACCATGCAATCGTCCACCCGGCAGACCCCGTTCTTCCTAATGCACGGGTACGAGGCATGACTGCCGGCTGACCTCTTGTTCGGGGCGCCGAGCCCCCGACTCCTGCCCACGGAGCAGCCACTCCGCCCACCGACTAGACACCCTCTGCCGGGCGCGGGCAACGTGGCCCACCAGAGCCACGCTAAGTCTGCACGACCCCGCACTGACCCGACCTTGTTCCCGCAAGGCGAGAAGGTGCCGCTGCACTCCACCCGGGTGCCACCAGGACACGCGGGCAAAACTCACCCCACCATGGGGATCAACGTGGAAGCGTTCACGTCGCGATCCCTGTCAAGTAATACTCGGTATTACCTGCAAATTCTACCAAACACTTCGAACGCGAGCTGAAAGACAACGACGTCCAGAAGCTCAACAGATACCAGAAGCCCCTCAGTCTGGAGCATGAAGAGAGGCCAATGCCCGCCTTTAAGGCCAGCACTGACTAGTATATCTCTAAATGTTGAAGGGCCGTCTGCAACTAAAGAAGAACTTGTTGCAATGGGAAACTGTCGTATAACCATCACGCTTCGAAGAATCGAATCGAATTCGAACTCCACCGTGGGTGGGCCCGTACACGGGTGGGCAAGCAGCTATCGCCCTGGAACGTGGTCCTGCGGGGACAGAGCCGCAGAACCACCAGGGTGGTGACCGTGCGCCGGCTCAAGCTGTGGCGACCAACACCGGGGGAGGCGGCCCAGCGGACTCCGCCCGACGGGAGCAGCGGGAGGGGACTGGACCCTCCGCGAATGCAACCGCATCGAATCGGTATGTAGACGGGTTCCTCACATCTGGAGGGATACAGGGTGCGGTGATTTGTCGTGATATTGTCGAGAGGTCTACGTTGTACTCTTTAGTTTTCTCTTTAGTTAATGGTTTGTTTCTATGTAACTTTGGTGTTTGTTTTTGTTGTCTGCTAGGCTGTTATTGTTGATTGTTTTTTGTCTGTTTTACGCGGGCGACTCCTGGCCTAGTTTATGTAAGGCCTGCCTTGCCTAGGCTCGCCTCGTGGTGTGGCCCAGGTGTCGCGTGTAAAAGTTTTTTTTTACTGTTGCTTGTGTCTATGTATATGTTCTTGTGCTTCAATGTTAATTGTGTAATTTAGATTAGCGTTGTTTCCCCCTCGTGTCTGTCTCTGTGTCCCTATGTCTCCCCCTGTCGCTCACACTCCCTCCCTGTCTCCCTCCGTGTTTGTCTTTAAGGAAGTGATGGCCATCT
>JAZEWU010000039.1:503656-514771 GCA_036362915.1 Geotria australis | reverse complement strand
CCTCTTGCCGCTGCTCGGCCGAGAAGGAGCAGGAGGAGGAGGAGGGAGCGAACACCGACCTCGGCTCCACACGCACGCACAGAATAGCCGTGCTGGTTCCAGGACTGGTTCCTCGAATCTGCAACCCGATCTGCCGATCCGAGGATCTTGGCAAGTAGGGTGGTTCGAAAGAAGAACAACACAAGATCTGGCTAAACAAGAAGGTATCGGTGTGATCGAGTCTCCACACCAATCTAAGAGAAAGGCTTCATCGAGAAGAAAGTCGGGCTGAACGGGGAGGACTGTACCCCAGCGGAAGGTCTGGCTCAACCAAAAGGTTTGGCTTTTGCGGAAGGTGCATACGGTAGAATATTTCGGCTCGGCTGGAGGGAAAAGCTCCGGTAACGGACGGCCCATCTCAACCAAGAAGTGCAGCCACAGACGCTTGATCCGAGAGGAGCTGATTGAGAAGTTCATGGTCCAGAAGTTCCGGCTGTAGGGGAAGGTCGGGGTCAAAGACAGGATCCAGCGACGGAACGTCGGTCTCCTGACGGTCGCGCATCGCTGTCGTCCGGCAGAAGGCCCGACTCCGGCGGGAGGGCCTGACCCGAGTGGCGGTCGAGACCGGGAGCGGAGCCAGCGTCATGATGAGGGGTGAGCGACCCGCCTCGTCGGCCAGGGGTTCGGGTTAGACGCCAGGTCGGGTCACACCGTCCGGGTCATATAGCAATAATGTACCCGTGCTTTAATCCCACGGCAACGTGCAATGAGTTTGTGTACTGAATAGCGTTGTCGCGTCGAATGGGGTCCCCTTGGTTTAGATGGGATTGCTCCTGTCGATGACATCTGGTTGTAAATGAGGAGCGTTCGTGTGACCAGGCTGACCTCGCTGATGAGAACGCAGAAGGTCGAAATCGGTCCAGAATTTTGCGTAACTGAATGCTGCCGGATAATAATGGTCTGGACATTTAATAATAATATTGGAATTGATATGTAGACACAGAGCAACGTTTGCCTTAAAATGCATTTATCCCCGAGGCTAAGCCTGAACCCAGAGGAGCCCTGTAACCACAACTGTAAACTCGGTGCTAACACAGTTACCCGTACTGGCTTAAACTGCTGGAGCTAACTGTTAAACGATGTTAAATGTTAACCTATAGCTCTAACTCTAGTACTACACCTAGTTCATGTTCCAAACTATAGCTTTACGCCTCTACCCATAACCCTATTACTCACTCTAACTCTAACCCTTCCTATTAAACCTAACCCCGATGTATAACGCTAGCTCTAACCAACCGCTGTTCTGAGTTATACCACATAGTCCTAGCTCTAACCCTTGGCCCTAAACCAAACTCCTTACCTTACCTAACCCCTAAACTTATCCCCAGTTCCAACTCTAATAACAACTCTATCTCTTGTGCGAACCCGAGTCCTAACTGTAGCCCAAGCCGAACTATCTCTAACTTTAGCCGTAACACTAACCTTAAGTCTAACCCTAACTCTAACGGTCACATAAGATTTAAGCCTAATTCTAGCTCTTACTTTAGCTCTAACCCTAGCATAGGCCCTAACGTAACTCTAGCCTAACAACAGCCGTGGGTCTAATCCATCCATCCATTGTCAGAAACCGCTTAATCCTTTACAGGGTCGCGGTGCGCCGGAGCCTATCCCGACAGACACAGAGCGCAAGGCAGTGCTATAACCAGGATGTGATTCCAGTCCATCACAGGCACCGGGGGCAATTTAGTCCGAAGGCCAATTAACCTATGCAGCAGCATGTGGTTGGACTTTTGGATGGAAACCGGAGTGCCTGTCGAAAACCCACGCGGACACGGAGAGAACATGCAAACTCCACACAGAAAGGCATCCGAGCCGGGATTTGAACCCAGGTAGTTCTTGCTGTGAGGCGGCAGCGCTACTCACCGCGCCACCGTGCCGCCCACGGCTCGAATCCCTCTCCCATAAACTTACAGTATAGTACAAATAGGTCTATACACACTGACACAATAACGGTCCTCAATGGGAACCTGAATCCCGTTATATGAATAGGGGAATCGAAACACTGATCGGAGCACTAATCGATTCCGTTTAGGAATGGATAACGTAAACTCGCGTCAAGTTGTGAGAATCTACTGACGATGCCTCCTCCGGTGTGCGAGGCGTATCGTCGCGAAGGAGAGAGCGCTCGACACGGCTTCCCCGAAAGAGCAACTCTCTCGAGAGCGATTCCGCTGTAAGGAATCGATTCTGGACGAAGGTGCGGGGTGGTGTCGGTAGCGAGCTGTCTGCACACGTGCGCGCCATATGTGCGGGACCGGGGCTCCACGTACACACGTGTACACACACTCACGTGTACACACACACACGTGTACACACACACACACACGTGTACACACACGTGGACACGCGCCTACGAGTACACACAACACATGTGTACACTTGTGTACACCTACACATGCAAAGAGACAAAGATCCCCGTCAACATACACCTACACATACAAGACAAAGACAAAGAGCCCCCGTATAGCCGTAACAGACTGTGGGATCAAGTGCAGGTAGCGAGCACCTATGAAGGTCGACACGGCACACGAGGGGGTGGGTGGCCAGCACCACGCCCGGCCGCCTTAGTCTCCCTAGTGGCGATGTTTACACACCGTACTAGGTACTCATTTGAGTCCACCGAGGGAAGGCCCATAACCGGTTCAGAAAACCGTCACTGGTGTTGGCCGTGAGTGGGATTCCAACTCAGGTTGCCAGGTTTGAAGCCCAGCGCGCTAACCACTGAGCCACCGCTCCCCTCTATATGCATACACGTATACACATACATACACGTGTACACTTACACATGCATATACTTTTACACGGTGTGTATATAGTCCCTCTATCACACTACATTATGTGCATACCTACTTGCTGCTCTGCAAGTACAATATCTGTGTGTTGCAATCGCTCCCAATTGCCTGACCCCTGAGACCCATGTCCCATGCCCCCCACCCGCCCCCCACCCGCCCCCCTGGCAGACGGAGACGCGGGAGAGGAGGAGGAGGCATCGTCGTTTGGGTACAAGCGCTTTGGTACGAGCGGAACCAGACACGCAGTAACATCATCTGCAGCGTCACCAGCAGCAGCTTCATAACCATCATAAACAGTCTCCGTCATCGGCATCAGTAGCATATCATTGATATTATTATTATATTATCATCATCATTCTTAGCAGCAGAAGCGTCATTAATTGTAATCATCGCTAGTGTCATCAGCAGAGGCATAATCTATTCGTCTGTGAAAAATGTTGATGCTGCCCTCTGGTGGACGAAGCCCCGATCAGCGTCGTCCCTAGCAACTCTCTCGAGAAACAGGGGTTCGTCTTCTTACCAACATATTATTGAACACTATGCTTCAAGCCCTTGATTACTGACACTGATTTTAAAACATGTATTTGTCACCAACCGCGCAACAAGCCTGCGGCAGCAACAATCGCCGACGTTCTGCACTCCTATACGTATTAAGACGCTACCGACCAATTCATGCTGAGCGTTCATTCGCGTGTTTGTTGTGTCTGGAGGAAACCCGAAAAAAGCTTGCAAGCTCACTCGTTATTTTCCGCCGTAATAATACGCATCTGTCTATCAGTCTACATGTGCGAGTAAACCGGAGCGCCCGGAAAAGAACCGACGCGCGCGACGTCTTCTTCTTCTTCTTTGCGATTCTTCGAAGCAGCACGATGGTCAGCCTCCGGACATCGTTGTCTTTCAGCTCCTCGGCCTCGAAGTGTTTGGTAGAATTCGCAGGCAATACCAAGTATATACTACCTGACAGGGATCGCGACGTGAACGCGCGACGTGGAAGCGCCAAACAAGCGTAATAATCAAACAACATCACCCCCCCCCGAATGGTCGTGGCCAACTCACGGCGGCTGCGTGCCTCTGGCTGCTGCAGGGATCCAGGACGCGCGCGGCTGCTGCGGCCGCCGCCACGACCCGTGGGCGCTGAAGAGCGCCGTGGTGTTGCTCTACGTGGTGTGCGCCGCGTTCGCCGTCACGCTCGCCGCGCTCGGCTCCGTCGGTACGACGCGCAGTGCGGCCAACACACGCATCGCGGCGACGTGCATTGCGCCTAACTCTAACAGGGGCCCTGACTCTATTGCTCCGGGAGCTACATCGTTACCGTACTAAAATGTAACACAAGGCTCGACAATACCATTTGTGTCAGGCCTAACAGCTAACTCTACCGCTGGCGTCTCCTGTTTCCCTGTCCGTCCGTCCGTCTGTCCGTCCGTCTGGTGTCCGTCTCGTGTCCGTCTCGTGTCCACAGCCATGAGCAAGATGGACTTGCTGGAGAGAGACATCCTCTCAGTGCAAACAAACTACACGGCCAAACTCGCCAGCTTGGAGTCCAGCCTGAGAGACGCAGGTGAGACGCGGGGAGACACAGGTGAGACACAAGGTGAGACACGGGGCGACGCAGGTGAAACATGGGGAGACGGGAGGAGATGCAAGTGAAGCACAGGGAGACGGTGAGGGAAGGGGGGCAGACACAGGGAGGCACATTTTGACAGTAAACGGTCGATTTGATGCAGACATTAGGCCAACGCCACAGGGGAACAAGGCGTTGGCCTCATGTCTGCATCAAATCGACCGTTACTGTCAAAATTCATGGGTAGGAAGGGGGCTCGCTTACGGGTTTTGCCACGAGGGACCCTGGGGGGTCGGTGCCCGAGGCTGGATGCTGATGCCTGCCATCTCGGCGAACTCACCCGTAGCCGACACTCGAGTGAACGCGGCTGACATTCACAACATCTCCGACCCGCGCCGCTCCCTCTCATCCTGCGCCCTCTCCCGCCCGCCCGCTCTCTCCCTCAGACGAGCAGTCCAGCTCGCACAACCGCTCCACGTCGTCGGAGCTCGCGTCCCTGCGCCACGAGATGTGGGAGCTGCAGAGCGACGCGCGGCACGCGCTGGCGGCGAGCGAGGCGCAGGCGCACGCGCTGGCGCTCTCCGACTCGTCCCGGCGCTCGGCCGTGGCGACCCTGGGTGCCGCGCGCTCCGACGCCGACTCGGCGCGCTCGCTCCTGCTGCTGCTCAACCGCACGCTGGAGGAGCAGCGTTCGGGCGCCGCCGCCCTGCGCGCCACCGCCGCCGCCCTGGAGGACTCGGCGTCGCGCGCCGCCGCCGCCCACGCCGCCCACAACGCCACCCTGCGGCGCCTCGACGCCGAGCTGCGGCGCCAGGCGGCGCTGACGGCGGCGGCGCAGGCGTCGGCCGCGCGCCTCGGCTGGGACGCCGACGGGGTGCGGGCCCAGCTGCGCAACCTCAGCCGCCTGCTGGAGCGCGGCGTGGCCGGCGAGGGCGAGCTGCGCGGCTCCGCGGCGGGCCTCCGCGCCGTCGCCGCCCAGACGGCGCAGCTGCTGCGGCGCTCGGAGGAGGCGGCGGGCGACGCGCGGGCGCAGGCGGCGGCGCTGGGCGGGCGGCTCGCCAACGCCAGCGCCGAGGGGGCCGCGCGCGACGACGCGCTGCGGGAGCTGGCCGAGCGGCTGCGGCGCGCCGAGGCGACGGCGGCCGCGAGGCTGGAGGCGCTGGACGGGCGCGTGGACTCCCGCGAGGCCGAGCTGGGCGCCGTGCGCGGCGCCGTCAACGGGACGGACCGCCACCTGCGCGGCGTCGCCGCGTACCTGGGGCAGGTGCGGGCGGCGTGCGGGGGCCGCGCCGAGCCGCGCGGCGAGGAGCTGGCGCTGGTGAACGCGACGCTGGGGCGGTTGCGCGGCGACGCGGCGGCGCTGCGGGCGGCCCACGACGAGCTCCGGCTCCGGCTCGACGTGGAGGTGGCCAACCTCACGCTCGTGGCGCACGAGCTGCGCCGGGTGGACGCGCACCACGACCAGCTCTACCACAACCTCACGCTCGTGCGGGGTCAGTGGCCGCGGGCGGGCGGGCGGGCGCCAAAGGACCGCTTGGATAGAACATGGGACCGGACTGAATCGGACGATTGGACTGGATTACGTAGAACTTAGTTCGGGACGGATTGCTGTGATGCCACCGGCAAGGTTGGAACGAAAGCCCGGAACAGATAGCCTCGCAGCCTGGACCGTGACCTTGAGTACGATTGCCTCGTCCAGATCAGGTGATCGCGTGTATATAGTCATCCTTCCGACACGGTAAACCAGTTTAATCACAGGTGGGTGGGGGCTGAGAGTTAAACTTAGGATCTCAGTATCTCTGAGATGGCAATTATGAACCGTGTGAGAGACAGAGCCATCCAGCTCTCATCTGGACCACAGACTCCCAAGTGCCAGTTCAGTGCTCCGACACAGCCATTATGAATCCTATGAGAAACTCCCGCTCAGCTGTGGAACCCACTCGGTCGGTGTGGTTAAGATTCACCTTATACCCCGGCGTCTGTCAGGGTCGTCGGGTTAGGGGTCAGGGTCAACAGGTCACGTCAGGATTAGATTCCAGGGTAATGTTTCTCTTCAACGCAGGATTTCAGCAGTTGCGAGACAGCCACGATGAACCCGCGTGCACCCTTCACAGCTCCCGCACCTTGCTGCCTTCGCCACGTGTCGCCTGCAGGTCCCGCAGGCCCCAAGGGGGACGCCGGCAGCAGGGGCCCGCCGGGGAACCCTGGGCCCAAAGGTGACAAGGGCGACGCAGGCAAGGACGGGCTGGTGGGCCTGCCGGGCTTGGTCGGCATCCCTGGCCACCAAGGCTCGCCGGGGGAGAAGGGGAAGCAAGGCCAAAAGGGGGCTCCGGGCCTCAAGGGCTCCAAGGGCACCCTGGGCCGTCAGGGCCCGCCCGGCATCCCCGGGATCAAGGGCGACCTCGGGGCTCAAGGCCCGCCGGGTTCCGCGGGGGACGAGGGTCCGGCGGGGTCCGCGGGGGCCGCGGGGCCGGCGGGGCCGGCGGGGCCGCCCGGCCCGATGGGGCCGCCGGGGAACCTCGGGCTGCCTGGCGAGAGGGGCGTCACGGGTATGACGGGTATTCCGGGGCCGCCCGGCGAGCCGGGGCCTGTGGGCCCGCCGGGCAGTAGCAGGGCGGGGCCCTCGTAGGGCCTCCTGACGCGTCTGCCCCGTAGCGATTCACGTACACACACGCGACAGCACACGATGCAGGTACCGGGGATTAACGGGTGCGTTTCAGTGTGGATTCACGCACGCATGGGTTTTCGCAGCCGATACATTTGAAATTAGCCAGATCGTTATAGGTGGCCAGAAGTACGGATGTAGGCTTTCGCGGCTCAATTCGAGATAATTGCTTTACGAAGCTGTTTTCAGGACAGCCGTGTCGAGAGAGAAGTGGTCAAATATCAACGACGGCTCACGACCTGGACGAGTACCATGGGCAGCTGTACACACCGTGCGTTACACAGGTGCGGTGAGGTACACAGGTGCGAGCAGAATGATGTGTCTGGCGCAGGATCACACTGTTGGCCGCGTGTATAATCGGGCAGGTAGCCGTACATCGTACGTTGGGGAGAGTCAATCTGCCGCTGCATTAACTCTTCTGAGTACATGTGGCAGTAGCTATATACATATATACACACGGCACATTATACAGGTACGGAGGGAGATACAGGTACGCACATGACTTGCGGGCACTTTCGGACACACGTGTTTGTAGCCGTTATGTTGTTGCCGGTTTAAAATGCCGCTATCCAAGTTGACCCGGTGTGGCCACCTGTCCTCCAATTGTAGGGGTACTGGAGCAGAATGTTACTGCCGCTTAGCGGAGAACGGCGGCTATTGTTGTGATGATAAGTGGTTGGTGGATGAGTTGGGGCAGGGGGTGACTGGACTGATAAACACGTTCATCAATAACGCTGTGGCCTTAAACGGAGAAATGTAATAGGCGGCGTGTTGGGCAATGGTTCTTCTTCACCGCACATACACGCGTTATTGAGGAATGTGTCGAGTCTTATTTGTTAATTGTGCGTGCGCACCTCTGCCAACGCAGCGGCAAATCATTTGGTCTACTTAAGCACAGGCATGTTTGGCAGGTAACTATATACATATATACGTTTTTTGTACATGTGTACACGACAAGTTAGACCTTCCCTCACAGTAACGTCGTACCCACTCAGGTACGTATATAATGGTGCGTTATATTCCCTGTGCAAATATACACAAGATTGCACGGGCCTACTCCAGACGTCATCACACACATTTGTCAGGTAGATGTGTACGTGCACACGGGTTGAAACAGGTGTCATCTACCTGCGCGTGCATTCTCTCATCGGCTACGATCAGTAGGGGGCTACATATGTAATTATTGTATTTTTGTACACATACATTATGCACTAGAGGTATAATCTACGCGGACGCGTGCAAACGATCTGCGACACTTTTGACAGGTGACGACATATAGGAAGTGGTGATGTTGGTGTGCACGCGAAATTGGGTCGGTGTGCCCCACTGGGTTACCAAGCGTTACAGCACAGATCGAGAAATTAACACCCACTCTTTTGCCAAGACATAGAACTCACCACCCACTCTATGGCCTATACCAGTGGTTGCCAAACCTTCTCGGTTTAAGGCGCCCTTAGTGTATCGGGATTTTTTCCATGGCGCCAAAAGTCAGAAAAAATATATATGGCAAAATCGACAATTTGGAATATCCCGCAACGCCCCTGTGAGTTAGCTGCGGCGCCCCGGCGCACACTTTGGGAACCACTGGCCTTAACATAATAATAAAATGTATAACACGCACACATTCCACGCCTGGTCATGGGACGAGACAAGGATATGGAGGCGTGGATGTCGAATGCATTGCCCACACTACAGCCTAGACTTTCAAACCTGAATCCACTAGCTAAGACCTAAAACTCACAACCCACTCTAAAGCCCAGACCTAAAACCAATCAACCACTCTACAGCCAAGAGCCAGAAGTCACCACCACCTCTGAAATTATACAAACCCCTCAATGTGGCAGGAACCTTCTGGAAACCGGTCTCGGACCTCGTCGAGGCCTTCCTGGGCAACCGTTATGTTCACGCATTCTCACAACGCTGCACGCGCGCCGGTCACGTCGGGACACACGCGGCGATGCTCACTGATCCATGTCGTCATGCTGCCACTTCCATTTTTTTTACGACAAAATAAAGCCGACGGATAAAGTTCGCTGCCTGCCGAGCGTGCCGAATGTTTCTACTCCCGTGTCACTTCACCGGCTTCCTGTCTATCCCGTAATGGACGTTCCTTGCTTGTCCCTCAAAATGTACGTTATTATTATGATTCACTTAATATGAGTTTTTATGTTGCTATGAAAAAAGATGCTAGATTTATTTAATTTAGAGTCCCGCCTGCGGTTGCCTTGGCAGGGCCAGACCAAATGATTTTGCGGGTCTTATACGGCCTGCGGGCCGGACGTTCCCCACCCCTGGTTTAAACCTTTGGGGAGGGGGCTGATGAGCATTCCATTGCTTCACACATACGGTTTTTTTAATGGCATATGGGTTACACTATTAGTACCCATTGAGTAATAAACCCCTAACATATTCAAAACTATAAATTGTTGAATAGAATTGTTGAATAGAATTGCGACTTAAAAATGTTACAGCACAATCATTGCTCTCAAATTATTTTGTACGGTGTTTGACCCACTTAAGCCACACAGTCTTAAGAAATCCAAACAAGTTTTTTTTTTTATCACAAAAAATGTATTTAAACTGTTGCATGTCGAATGTACCGAGGTGGACGTGGGTACTGTACAGCTGAATCGAAAACCCATAGGCAGATGGCTTCTGCTCTGCTTTACAAAACACGTGGGGGTCGGAGGTAGGGGGAAGGTCCCGAAAAAATAATCTTGACAACCTCAGAAATTCTCATTTGTTCACAAAATAGGATTTGCGCTGGGTGATATCTGCTGGTGGATTAAGTCGACACATTTTAACGATGATACAAGTTATAAACTACTAAAAGTGTATTGTGAAACGTTCCAAACTGCTAGCATGGGTTATTTCTTTTTATATTTGTGGGCAATTGTTTTTCTTTAGTTCCCAGGTTAAGCTCCGGTCCCCCACGACCCTGTACAGCATTAAGGGGGGACTGATAGTGAATTAACAACATTGTTACGCGACCCGCCAAAGCTCGCTTGCTACGAGGCCGTGTCACCGTAAATGCTCAAGTGGGGCACTCAACCCTTCTTTGTCATAAAAAAATAGGTACCGCTCTGTGGTAAGCCAACAGTGAATATGTGATTGGATAGTATGCTCCCTGCCACAGTAACACAGTAACATGGAATTTTCACAAGGCTCTCTTGGGACTGCAGACATATACAATAGCTGCCCTTTTGCTTATTTTACCAGGGGTGGACCAACTTCTTAAAACTGATCGTGCCACCGAGTTGGGAGCTTTAGGTCTGACTGCTTGATAAATTGTGGAAAAGGTGGAAGGAGTAACGGCCGTCAATAGGTTAACGCCGGTCCATCCAGCAGTTGGCTGTTTGCTTGGGTGGCGCAACGTGTCTGCGACAATACAGGATGAGGTCAGGGTCACGTTCAAGGGTCATGGGATGCCAAGTCATGGGATGACAAAATAAAAACACCCCATTCACAACTCTTGCAGCGCAGCCGTGTCAACAAACGTGGAGGTAGATATCACAGAGCTGCTTCTGAGATCCGTTCCAAGGGACATTTCCTGTTGTCTGCACACTAGAAACTCGGCTTTCGCACCCTGCCACAGCGACACACATCTCAAGCTATGGCCTCAACACAGGAGCCAGCCGACTGTCCCTGGCTTGGGAGTAAGATTCCAGATATTTAACCAGGGTCAGAACCAAGTCATCAACACCTGGAGCCCAGGCTCCTATACATCCAAGCTCTCCCTGTAGCCTTCCAAGACGCCTTCAGGTTCAGGTACTAGGTCAGGTTAGGTTCAAGGTCAGCCTAAATTCACACTCATTTTACTAGGTGGAAGCACAGCGGTCAATGTTACGGCCGGCCGGCGCTACCAACTATACCCTCAAGACAAGGCCCTTTTATATCCTGGCTTGTAACGCATCCTTCCTAAGAACATCTCCGGGTCAGGTTCTAGGTCAGGCTACAGACAGGAGTTGGGTTGAGAAGTCGGTAGCTGCCACATCACTGCTCCTTATCCCCCTCCTCAACCCCTGTCCCCCCCCTCTCGGTGTCGCTACCCCGTCCTC
>JAZEWU010000039.1:462657-479685 GCA_036362915.1 Geotria australis | reverse complement strand
ACGGCACGTTCCCCCAAGCGATCTGTTGATGGCTATACGGGGCATCTTTTTCCTTTGCGTATCCCCGTGCAGAAATGGAGAGGAGGGTGCTTAACACCGCGCGGCCGAACCAACGGAACCGGAAGGCGAGCTCGTCCCGGCGGAGTCGCTGGGGCGTCTGCGGAGGCGGCGCCATCGCTTGCCTCGTGCTCACGGGCGTGCTGGTGGCCTCGGCGGTGCTGGCGTACACGCTGGGGCTCCCGGACTCGGTCACAGGCATGGACACACGCACGCACCTTACAAGACAACGCACACGCACACACCGTCTAAACAAAGCTAGCGATTTCCTGCTGATTCCAGAATTTTGTAGGCGCTCGACTTCTGTTTTACAACCCACAGCCAGTTCTGAATGATAGGGGTTAGTCTATTGAAAGCACTTCCTCGTAAAGCCATTCTCGATTCTACCTGCGTGATGATCCGGTTGTGTGACCAGTGAAAATCAACTGATAAAAGAATCGGATGGGTTCTTGAGGCTTGTCCGCTAAGTGATATATAACATTGTTCATTTTAACTGTAGAGTATTTTTAAGTGAATACTGTAATAATAATATTCTACTACTACTAATAATATTGCAGTATAATAGTAAAAATAATACCCTAAGCATGTTTATAGGCAATGTGGGGTTCACAGGAGCCTTTGGAGTGCAGTGCAAGTGCTATACTTACTATTATAGAATATTTATTAATGAATATTTTTTTCTTGTCCGTTAAACGAAAATGTGTTTAAAGTGGTATGTCTGTATAGACAAAGATCCCCCATATAGCCTTAACAGACTGGTGGGTGACCAACACCACGCCCAGCCGCCTTTGCCTGTATATTACACACAGGGACACAAGTGCTCACATGCTTGGGCACATATGCGTGGGTGCGTGTGAACATTGAGCATTGATGTGTTCTAACCTTACAAAAGCAACAAGCTCAAACACCCACAGAAAAATCACACAGTAACACATACTCACATCATAGCACACGCTAGCACACACACTGCCTGGCATAGAGATGCGCATACTGTCTCGTATATTCAAACACACACACTGTGCATGGTTGATACATGCACATACACACTGCCTGACTAACAGACAGACACACTGTCTGGTAAACACACGTAGAAGCTTTCTGATAGACAAAAATCCCCCGTATAGCCTTAACACATGGTTGCGGCAAGTGCTATTGGCGAGCACCTACGAAGGCCGGGATGGAACATGACAGTGTGTGTGGCCAGTACCACGCCCGGCCACCTTTGCCTCTGCATTGGTGACTTTTACCCACCGCGCGGTGCACTAACAACTACGCTACCACTCCCCACGTGTGTCTGATAGACACATACGCACTCACGCACCATCTGTGCATTTTTTTCCGTAGCAAACCAAATGCTTACGTTTTAAAATTTCAGAGAAGCTGTCCCAATATGACGTGGATGGAGACAGGGATTTCGACGTGGAAGATGTTAAGAAAATATTTCAAGGTGAGGTCAATGATGAGGTCAATAACGTGCATGCCCACCAGACCCACTCGCCTACCTACCTAGCAGTCTATGCCTACCTCCGCTGCCTTCTAGCGTACATGCCCACCCAACTTTATAACTCTATATTCAATTATCACTCCACTCACCAGCCGCCATTCTTCCACCTACCACCCACTTACCTTACACCCTCACATATAATCCTATATTCACGCATTCACTCAGTTACCTACTCAACAACATTATTAACTCACCCATCCACCCACCCACTGACGCACGTGCCACCCACCCACATGTCTACTCACTCACATAGCCACCGATTAACGCAACCATTCACTCGCCCACCAGCCCTCTCGCTTGCTCAGCAAATCATCCAGCCACTCACCCACCCACCCACTCATACATTCACCTACAAACTCATCCAGGAAATTAGCCAAACACCCACCCCTCCATAATTCTTGCACCCAAACACCCGCTAAATCACACACGCACTCGCCCACCTACTCACCCAGCCGCTAACTCGATACTGTGGCGTTCCTCCAACCTCCTTGCTGCAGACAAGCTGGACTGGGATGGAGATGGTGATGTGGATGGAGAGGACATGCACACCCTCCTAGCAGGTCTGAACACTCTAACTTTTTGTTGTGTACTTCACTTGGGCGGTCTGTATCGGATAGAGTGTTGCCCCTTCGCACGCTTGGGTTTTCTCCAAGCACTCCGTTTTTCTCCTACGTGTAAATGCTCGTTAATTGGCTGAAAACACGTTGCTGTATAGAGAGGACTACCGCCTATTTTGGGCGGTTGTTTGGCGCGGGCTGCCCGCTCGGTGGCCGCCTCTCCCACCTGTCTGTGGTTCATCGTCGCGCCTCTGAGCCGGTCTGTATCTCCGAGAGCGAGTGGATATTGTCCGGCACGATGGCTCGTTGTCTCCGGTCTCCTCGGTCACTCACGGTTTGTGTTTATTTTTAGCCTTCCAGAGGAAGTTCACCAGCAGCGAGGCAACTAAGGATGAGGCTGCCTCTTCCGACACTCACGACGACCGCCACCACTACCAACGAGACGAACAAGACGTTCACGAGCCACTGGGTGACCACCACCACCACCACGAAGGTGACCATGACCACCACCACCACGAAGGTGACCACCATGAAGGTGACCATGACCACGATGACCACGACCATGACCACCACCGTTACCACGGGCATGACCCCGAGCAGGAGGATGACGACGACGACGACGATGATGATGATGTTCAAGCTGAGACGGTCCACCTGCTGCATGAGGGCAATTGGCAAGAGGACGATAATGATCAGGAGGGTGATGGTGAACCTGAAGAGGTCCACCACCACCATCAAGGTGACCAACATCAAGAGGACGATCGTGACGACGACGACGACTACGACGATAGTGATGACCACCAGGCGGAGGAGGTTCATGCTCAGCCTGAGGAGGTCCACACTCAGCCTGAGGAGGTCCACGCTCAGCCTGAGGAGGTCCACGCTCAGCCTGAGGAGGTCCACGCTCAGCCTGAGGAGGTCCACGCTCAGCCTGAGGAGGTCCACGCTCAGCATGCGGAGGAGGATCACCATTACGAAGACGACCACCACCACCACGAGCATGCCGACCTTCACTCTGAGGGCGATCACCTCCAGGAGGTCTACGCTCCCTCTGAGGATGACCTTCTAGAGGAGGGCGCTCGTGACCACGGGGACGACCATCAACACGCGGAGGTCAACCTTCACCAAGGAGGCGACCAGCATCACCACGACGGTGGCCTGGATGGGCACCAGGTCGACCCTCGCCACGCCAGCTCGCAGGACGGGGAGGGCGACGCCGCAGTCCACCCCGACGACGCCGGCCACCTTCACCACGAGCGTGTCCGCCAGCCCGGAGAGGACGAGCAGGCCCAGGACGAGTCGGATCAGCAGGGCGATGACGGCGTCGAGGAGGAGCGCTCCCTGCCGCAGGAGGTGGAAGAAGCCGAGTCTCACCAGGTCCACGATGACCCTGACGCACAGCAGCAGCAGCTGTCAGATGAGCCCCAGGAGGAGGAGGAGGAGCAGGAGGTACAGGTCGAGTCTGTCAACGCAGAGGCTCCTTCGCAACACGACGCCGGCGAGGAGGCGGAAGAGGTGGAGGAAGAGGAAGGGCAGAAGGCGGAGGAGGGTGGCGATGGCGGACCGCCCGAGCACCGCGGCTCTCAAGAGAAGGCGGACGAATCCCCCGACGATAATGAAATCCCCGTCGAGCCGGAGGAGACGGTTGAAGCGGAAGGCGACGATGGCGACGACAGCAATCAGGTCGATGCTGCCCGAGCGGAGCCCGTCCCCGACCACCAGGACCTGAGCGAGCAGGCCGCGGACGAGGCGCATCCCCCGGCAAGCGAGGACTTGCCGGAGTCGAACGAAATCCACGTGCAGGCCGATGACGGCGACGACGACGATGACCACGAACGCAACGTCGACCATCCACCGCAGCAGCAGGACGACGGCGGCCACCACCATCGCGACGAGCAGAGAGGGGACGGCGAGGACGGCGCGGCTGGTGATGCTGCTGATGTTGCCGGTGATGTCGGTGGAGAACCTGAGCTCCACCAGGAGGCGCAGCATCCTCAGGACGAGGCCGATGGAGGTGACGACGGCTCGGATCGCCCGGAGGCCGACGCGCTCGACGGGCAGCTGGGAGGCGACTCTCCTCCTCCTCCTCCGCCGCTGCCCGACACCCACGGGGAGGGCCTGAGAGAAGGTGAGCGTCTGGCGTGCCAACACAGAGATCCCCCGTGTAGCCCGCACAGGCTGTTGGGCCAAGTGCGGTTAGTGCACAGCGCCTATCCAGGCCGGCACCACACACAAGGGGGTGGTGGAGTGGTCAGCACAACCCCCCGTTGCCGCCTTTGTCTCCACAGTGCTGATGTTTACACACCGCACCAGGTACTGTACTTATTCAAGGCTGAGTCAACTTAGGGGAGCCCCAGGACTGGGACCGGGTTTAATTATTCACCACTGTTATCGGTCGTGAGCATTTCGTTATCTTGGGTGATTGGGTTCGTAGCACACCCCTTGTCCACTTCACTACTACTGCTCACTCAAGTATACAAAACATACAAAGATCCCCCATATAGCCTTAACAGACTTTTGGTGCAAGTGCTGTTAGTGAGCACCTATGGAGGCCTGCACAGCCTTAGAGGGGGTGGGTGGCCAGCACCACGCCCGGCCGCATGTGTTTCCCTAGTGGTAATATTTACACATCACACGAGGTACTCATATAAGGCTGAGTCTAGCTAGGGGAGGACCAGGACCAATTCACATATTCATCACTGGTGTTGGCCGTGAGCATGAATCAAACTCGGGAATGGGATAACATTATGAGAAAAGGCCACGAATATGAAGCTTTAAAGTCTTAAAAATCCCAAATGGACACCTTTTTACAAAGGGTCGCGTTTGCAAGAAGGCACACATGCTTGTGGCAAAAACATGCGAATAAAATGCTTTGATAATATATGCATTGTCCTTGAAACTGATTGGCCCTCACCAGAGACAGCCTTCTTTATAACCTACGCTCAGTGTTAGCCAAGTGCGCATCGTCTATTAAACTTTCTTCTAAACCACCTGATGACACCTTTGCCTGCCCGTCTGTCTGTCCTCACAGGCCACTAGAGGAGGGACCCAGAGAGCCGCGGGAGAGAGGGGTGAGGTGACAAGCCAACGTGTTAATGCTGCCGCCAATGGCAACGTATGTCTGTGATGCAATAAGATAATTAATGTTTGAGAATAGATCTGTTTTAGGTATACGCGTGCAGTCCACGCGTGCTGACGGGGCCTGCACGCATAGTGGCTTCACTGGAATTTCGGACGGCTCCACGCTGTCTCCGTGATTTCACTGCGGCCCCTCTAATGCAGGTCGGCGTCAGAGAGACGTTACTTCAGTCTGCGGGTTTCCCACGGACCCCCGCAGGTGGGCAGTCAATGTGGAAACACCGTATTGCGTTAACATGGTTGGGGGCGGGGGGTGAGAAGGGGGGCAGGGGGAAAGGGTGGGGGGTGATGTTGAATAGATTCACCAGCATTTTGACAATCCACAGTCCCTTCTTTAGGAGGGTGACCGTCAGAGATAACGTCTCCTATTTTTAAATACATATATATTTTAAATGCAGTATGATGACACTAAGCGAGTGAGCTGTGAGAAGAATGGGTCATGATGTGTGCTAGACAGGCATTAGAATGATAACCAGAGGTTAGTAATCAATGGGAAGACCCAAAGCCATCTAGATGGTGGAGGTGGTGAGGCTGTGAGAGTGGATCTTAAAGGATGTTGTTGACTGTGTAACGGGTGGAAGCCTAAAGCCAGATTGTGGTGGTGATGATGACAAGATTGTAAAGAGTGGTCCTTAGAGATTTGTTGTCACCTTGGCAACGGCTGTGGCAGCTAGCATAAGGAAGGCAATAATATCTTGGAGCGGCAGCATTGGCAATATATTGATCATGTATCGATGGGCTGTAGGTTCACGACAGCGCGGTCGGGTCGTCATTCACACCCTCTCCCACATACGAGTGGATTTGTAAAATTCGGGGTTGTGATTTCATCCAAGAATCTGATTTTTTTTGTCTCGTTTTCATTGATCATTGCTTTTGTTCCACGTCGTTCTGTCTCAGTTGTTCCGTCGGCCGAGCGTAAACGTTTATGTTGCATAAATCGCAAATAATCAATGCTCGCGACGTGATTGGTGCTGCCCGTGAAAGGTACCGGTTAAAATAAATCGGAAGGTTTCACTATACGTGCAACAAATCTTATACGGGAGGACCTAGAACCTGCGATTCATGCAAACTGAACACATCTGATAATTCTACAATTAACAAAGAAACTCAACACATTCATCAATAAGACTGTGTGTGTGCCTTAAAAGACGTTTCAGGCAACGGCCCTTCTTCATAGCACATCGCACCAAATGAATTGTTTCATGTTGCAGATAGGCTAATGGAGCGATCAAAACTGTAGAGAGGAGACGCAGAAAAAGATAATTCGTACAGATGAGACAAACGAGAACCGGTTCTTGAGTAGAATCGTGACGCTGAATCTCTGCAGGCCAGGTGCTGGCCGTCGAAATAAATCACGAGGTGTATCACGCGGCTGAGATGGCCCCACCCACCCGGCGAGATTCATTCATCGTCACAATATTATTTTTCGTCATCTTCATCATCTTCATCGCTGTTCTAGCCACTGCTGCATGCAGGCCTCCCCACACCACTAAACTTCCCCGCAGTCCTACTGACGCTACATTCCATGTCGCTTGTGTGCGCGTGAACCGACCTCGCCGCGCCGCCTTCCTCTTGGGTGCGATTTTCCTCCCTTCAGCTGCTATTCCATCACCAGTCTCGTCCATTGAAGCCATGATGTTTCCTGCCCTCCTGGCCCGCCACGTTCTCTTAACAGTCGACACGATGTCTCTCTTAACTGGTGTTCTCCAATCCACGTGCTCCTTCTCCGCTCGGTGTAATTCCCAGTGTGTACCACTCCGCCGTGCTGCTTTGCGTACCTTTTCCGGCTTTCTATTTTTTTTTACAGATTCTTCGTCAGACTCTGCGTGGGTGTGATCCGCGTATGCACTGATTCATTACGTTCTTCTTTAGCAGACGGTGCGTTGTCTCGTACACGTAGTGCCACCAAGAGCAATAACAATAATTACAATTTATAACGCGGCTGTTTATTTTCTGGTGTACTTCTTCGGAGATTCGACCACCGTCGGTCGTGGGACAATAGCAACGAGTCGTATGCTCAGCGCTCGATTATCCCTACGCAGGTCAACTCGGGTTACGAGTTAACTTTGCTTGTCAGGAGAAAATGGGAATTTAGATGTAGGAAATGCTCGATCGCATTTCTTACACACACAAACACGTCTGTTTGACCATTAACTGCTCCTCGCTCGTAAGCCGGTGACAGATGTTGATGAGCAAGACTTCGTTTCTTGTGGAATGTTTCCCAGGTCGCTACGAGTAGACTGCAGGAGGCAATGTGACAAGTTGCCACAGCTCCGTAGTGACGGATAGACTGGATGTGGTGAGCCGGGTGCGGGAATGTCCTCCGGGACAGACCCAACCGGGATTAAGCTCTGCAGATTTCTTTCTGAAACGATAATAACGGGCGACGCGTACATTCACCCCTGTCGTACTACAGAGGTAACCGATCAACGTGGGGTTTTATGAGCCTATTTTACACATATGTTATATTATCCGTGTTTTTATCGTGGGTTTTTTTCTGGGCCATACCTCTTCCTCCTCCCCCTATTATCACGGATAATTGAGAGTTGACTGCTCTTGTGGTAAGGGTGTGTGATGCTCCATGCCTGTGAGTGTACCGCGCGGACTCGTGAACTCAACTCTCAGCGCTGCCCGGTGCAGTCGGTACTGGTACTAGCGGGGTGGTTGGCGCTCGTTAGAGCCAGCGACTGCAAACCCGAGAGATTAATCGTGGATGGTGATGGCAGTCGTTCACTTTCCCTGACGTGTTTTTAATAGTGATCGCCATTGACAGTAATGGAAACCTGGGCATTAACGTGACCTCCATTCCCTCTCGTAGACATCCGTTCGTTGCAGCGGCCGCGATTCGATGAAATGTCGCCGATCGTCTTTGCGATTCTAATCGGGAATCGGATCTGTTTTTAGTTCGTAGTGAATTTAATAATAATAATAATAATAGCGTTTTATATAGCGCCTTTCACCCGAGGGTCACAAAGCGCAATTTAGCGGCCTTTAGGAACGTTCACCCGTTGCATACGATGTATAGGAATCGTAACCAATTGGATTCTTCCGCGCACGACTCCATCCGTGTAATGTGAGCAGAAGAATCGCATTTAATTAATAAACCAACGCAGTGTTACAGCCCTAATGACATCAGACGCGCAAGTGTTACTTGGTAATAACAGCTTGTGAAAGCGGACAGCAGTCGCATTCGTTGACAAGACGTCTGTGAAATGTTTACAGCCGTCGACTTTATAAGCCGAGTGATCGCTCTCAATAGTGAATGGCGTTCAAATCGATCTCCCGCAGTAAAAGTGAACGGCTATTGCCTTGATCACCAGCCTTGTATGTGAATGACAATCGCTTTAAGTAATAATACATCTCGGTGAATGTACGAAGCCGTTATCTTTAGTGAGAGGCTCTCTATGAAGATGGATGGCAGTTGATTTATTAATAGACCTCTCCTCACTGCGGTTAGATTTTCAAACGTTTTTGTTCCAGATTAAGTGCCATTTTATTTGATGAGGAAGCGTTGGGAAAATCGACGAGGTTGATAAGTCATTGCGATCGGTCTCATCTGAGCATAGACCGTTGTGGTCAGGAAGACTACACTGTGAATACTGTGAATAACAATACACTAATCACAACATGAGGCAAATTCAGTTCAATCACAGATGGCTCTAATGAGGACGAGACCGTGAGAACGATGTCTAAATTCCAGAACATGTGAAAAATATTGTCCGATCGCAGACATATTTGGGTTTATATATTCGGAACGCTGCTGTTGAAAAGATTGCTTACATTAAAGTAACACCGGTCACCGTTGAGCAAAAATAATTAAAATGTTGAAAAAAGTTACCAACGGAACCAGAGTGTATGGCAATCGCAACATTGAAACATTTGCACACACATATATCATGTATAACCAGATCAGAGCTAGGTGAGCCTACGAGTCTCTTTCTCAAGGCATATCCCGAGTTACAAAAGCAATTACAGAGTGAATGTGCATGGCAGTCTCCATTACTGCGAGACCTCTAACGAAAGTGACCGATAGTTGCTTGCAAATTTGAGCCGTACGGGCAGTAGGCAGTTGACGGCAGCGTACGTATATTTACAGGTATTCTCCGTCTCGCAGCGCCAGCTCGCCTTGTATTGTGGTACGAGCGACGCAGCGTAACGTGACGTGCGAATTACAAAGCTACTCACCCCTCCGTTCCTAGCGATCCAACCTCTGACCCTTCGTCAGAGTGTACCAACCTTATTCTGGTCCTCGCAACCCACCGCGGAACATTGGTCCACATTAAACCACGCAAGTTGGTACCCACTGCATGCGCCTGAAAGACACGTCCCACGTGGCGTAGTAAATGCTGATTTGATATTGAGAGCAGCCTCAGAAACGTGGACAAAGGCGAAGATCCCCCGTATAGCCTTTAACGGACTGTTAGGGCGAGTGCTGTTAGCGAGTACCTATGAAGGGGCGGTGGGTGTCTCAACCTTATGCCCATCCACATTTGGCTATGAGCAGGAATCGACATATAGGTAGTCGGGTTTGTAGCGAGAACGCTAACCGCTCCGCCACCACTCCCCAATGACACGTTGACAGACTTTCGCACACGCAGTCTGTTAATTTGCATTGGCAGTCTCTTACGTCATGTGGAACACACATGTTAATAAGACGTTTTAGATAAATATATAAGTTTGATTCTGTCCTCTGTGCCATGTGGCACACATGGCACAGTACAATGGTTAGACTTGTCAATAGACTTGGACTATGACTAAATTAGCAACGCGCGGCTACCCGAGTTTCATTCTTGGCCATAAACTGGCAAGTGATACCCGAACCGGTCGTGGGCCCCTAAATCATCAAACAACCCAATGATCTTTATGGTGTGGGAAGATCTTCATCCAACAGTGTGGTTGATAAAGGCCTTATTGTTATTACTACTAGTACATATACGAATTATATCTTAATTCATTGAGCACTGCCATATCGAGTTAAACATGTTTAGCAATCATCAGGCAAGTGCAGTGTGTAACGACTCGTTTATCCATGGGCAGAGAAGACCGGTAATGGTGGCAAGGCGCACCGCGTGTTGGTCGCGAGGACTGGAGTGTTCGGACAACCCTACTAACCCCGCGTAACTCCCCACGTCTGGCTACTGAGTTTGATGTTGGCAGGGAAATGTCGCTGATGTTAGCTGCGTTCGTGGCGACGACTTAACTTAGGTAATTGCGCATGCACTGAATTCCTCGCTTGCTTGATCAAGGCGCAAATGCAGCCGCTGTGGGTGTTCGTAATGGGGTTTTGTAGATAACTAAGGTTTTGCAGGATTTTTTCCCCTCTGATCCCGAATAATTCGTGTTATTCATGTGTTACATAATGTGTTTTTTCAATCCTTGTGTGACATGGAAAATATTTGAATTAAATTTGAAACATGTATGCTGCGTATTCGTTCTCTTTCATTTCGTTGTTGTATACGGTTCTAAGCAGTGGTGGGTGCCGCACGCTCATCTCTGCTATGTAGTGGCGGTGAGAGATTGCGACGTGTTGCCCTTCAGAGGTGCTGCTACTCGATAACAGCACTTGCCCAACAGTATGTTCAGGCTATACCGGGGATCTTTGCTTGTTGTATAGTGGCTGCGTATATATGTGGGGAGCGGTAATGTAGTGGTGAGCGTGCTGCGGTGCGAACCAGACAGACCCTAGTTCGATTCCCGCTCGCGGCCACCAACAGTGACGAATTTCTGAATCGGTACTGGGCCTCCCTGGGAACGGCTGGGAATCCCCCGGGAAGAGCTGGAGTCTGTTGCTGAGGAAAGGGATGTCTGGTCCACTCTCCTTGGACTGCTGTCACCGCGACCCTCACCAGGACAAGCGGTTTAGAAAATGGATGGATGGATGGTACTGGGCCTCCCCTAGGTTGGCTCAGCCTCAAATGAGTATCTCGTGCAGTGTGTAAAACATCACCACTAGAGAGACAAAGGCGGCCAGGTGTGGTGCTGGCCACCCACCTCGCATCCCGTGGTGGCCTTCATAGGTGCTACTCGTTAACAGCACTTGACCTGACAGACTGTTAAGGCTAGATACTGTATGGGGGATTTTTTTACGTGTGTATATATATCATGGTGTTTGTGTGTGTGCACATCTACAACACGTGCGTCCTCACCGTGTTCCCACACGCGTCACGGCGTCGCTGCTCATTACCCCAAAAGCGTTGTAATTGTTGCCACTTAGCAGTCTGGCATTGCTGTCCTCCCCTGTACGATGCTCCTGGGGGCTTCGGGGGGACCTCGAACTTGTGTAAACCAGGAACTCGTTGGCAGTGGCGACTTTGGGATGTGATTCTTAAACGTTCAATTAGACCTTCACAGATGACTCTGAAGCGTTAAATTTGCTGTGTAAATGTCAATCGGACGATCCTGGCTTGGCCTTGTAAGCGTGGACCGACGTGCCGATCCATTGATTACAGTTCATTCTGGCGATGTTCTCTTCGTGCGTATGATGGCAATGTCAAGGTCGACTGGCCATGACGAAGGGCGTTAGGAGCGAGAGTTCGTGTGGTCTTGCTGTTCCTCATCCACTGAAGGAGCGCAGACTGCAGTGGGTCCCTAGTTTCGGTAGCATGGCCACAGTCGCACTACTGTGGCTTGTTTGTAATTTTCCATTCGTGAAGGAGATGCGGTGCAACATCGGCCTCTCGATGTTCTGATGCGGTTGATGATTGGACCAGTGTCTTTGAGAAGGACGAATGTGAAAGCTAGGAGGTGTGCGATGATGCTTGGATCTTACACGAAACACGCAACAAATGGTGCCGACAAGAAACGATTACACGACATGCAAATTCCACTCCAATAATAAATGCTCGTGGAATCCACTTACGTTAACCAAGCAAGCGAGACCAGAAAAACTTGACAAACAGACAGCAAGCAACACAACTGGACGGATACAACTTAATTGCGACCCCGATTCGATTTGTTTGGCAGGGCGGGGACAGGTAATGGTTACCTGCCTAATCTCCGGTGTTAGGGGTGTGGGCCGTCCCGAGGGCTTGTCTGTAATCCGCGCCCCGTGTGATTCATCCACTCAGCCAGCCTCGCAGCGACAACTGGGATAGATTCATCACTCTCTATCACCTGGTTGTGATGTAGCACTGTATGGTTATATCATTCCGTGTGATAGCACCGTCTGTTAGCCGTCTGCGTTGTATAGAATTGCATGCTACCTGCCTGTGGGCGATATCGGTGTATGCTTATAGTATTGTGTAATTTGACTGTGATATTACTGTGCTACCTGCCTCTGTTGTATCATCATTTTACCTGCTGGTGTGGTATCCCTCTTATATTTCATTGCATGTTAACTGTCATATCACTGTGTGTTCCTTGCATGGATGATATATAAATGTGTTTCCTGTCTGTGTGATATCACTGTGTTACCAGCATCTGTTATATAATTATTTTACCTGCCTGTCAAATTTCATTGCATACTATCTGTATATTATATCACAGTGTTCTTTACATGGATGATATCTACATGTGTTAGTTGTCTGTGTTATATTCCACTTTGTTAGATCACCGTATCTTACCTGTACGTGTTTCACCTGTGACTACGAATGTAAAGTCGACATTTTAACCTCGCTGCGTGTAGTTTGTTTTGTTGATTTAGTCGAGTACATTTTCCGATAACTCAGTTAAATAATCAATAATAGAAAGTACAGTGCATTATGTCACTGTGATGTAACCGGTCGAGTGATTTGTTGTATTTTAATTCTATATTTGCTTGTACAACGGATAGAAATTGGGTCATTATTTACTGTTAAAATTACTTCAATTCCGCTCTTATTACAATTATATGTGTATGTAAGTAGACAATACTTTACAAATAATTTTCCTCTAGATCATCGATGGTAATTAAACACTTGATTATCGTCGGAGTTTAACGGTTGCATCGTTTATCTTCCTATTTAGCAGCATTATTTGCATATAGTTAAATGTAAACAATACAGGTCGTTATTAAATAATTTGACGTTAAGAATTTAGCAATATATATTTTGTATCGTTATCACTTAGTTACAATCATAATTAAACCCATGTCTACGCAGCCCTTCGCATCGGCCCTCCTGAACCCCTCTTACCCTCAGGGCCCTCTGTACCCCTTAGCACCCCCGTGTCCCCCATGCCCTGTGGGTCCCCCTTATCACTCAGTACCCCCGTGCCCCACGGAGCCCCCTGGTCCCCTAGCCCTACGGGCCATGCTGCTACGTGACCCACAGGCTGCGAGCCCTGTTGGGGTTGGAGTTGAAATTGGAGTCGGGGTCGGGTTCGGGGCGCGCGCCAGCATTGAGGGTGGGTCCACATGCTTCACAGAGACGGCCCGCATCGCCCTTGAAGCTCTGATGTTAGGGGGGCCCCCGCGTTACTTAGGGGCCCTGCAAGCCGAGCGGGAGATCGGATTCCTTTCGGCCGAGGAGGTGACCCTTATCCCGGCCATCGTGAAGCGACTGGGAGCCAAGGACGTCGAGACATCGGCAACAACAGAAACACCAACGACGAAGGTCAAGGAGGAGGAGGAGGAGGATGAGGCGGAGGAGGATGAGGGAAACGAGGCGGAAGACGATGAAAAGAAAGAAGAGCCGCAGGCAACAACACCACGGGCACGTAATGGCCAGCTCGACACCGAAACAAATCCTCTCGACAACTTCAAAGTCGCTCGTTTGAACGGAAATTATCCGGCTGGGAATAATCTGGCGGCGAATTTTTCAAAAGGGAGGAATCATTTTGAGGGGATTATTCCGGATGGGAATTATTCCCGGTGCTTGGATATTTACCCCGAAGGCTTGCTGCATCCATTTGGGAATAATCATGCTGGGAATTTTGCGATGGAGCATTCTCAGATGTGGACTTTTCCCATGGACATTCCTCATCCCGTTGGGAATAATCCTGCTGGCAATCCTGTTGTTGGGAATTTCCCATTGGAATGCTGGCCTCATGGGCATTGTCCGGTGGAGTATGGTGTTCCTGTCATCCATCCTCTGACCAGGAATCCTCAGATGGACTTTTGTCCGGTAAGAAAATTCCAACCAGGATTCTGCCCTTGTGATAATATCCCAACGGCGAATTATAATCCATACCAAAACTGTCCGATCGGGAATTATAACGATGAATTTTGCCCTTGTGGAAATGATCCAACCGGGCCCCGGAACCTTTTCTTCAACTCTCAGATCAAGAATTTTCAAATGGAATTCCACACGGTTGGGAATTATCCCCTGCTGCCCTTCGACCGGGCCCCAGGAAATCAATGCCGCATCGGGAATCCTTTTCCCTTCTCCGCGCTCCTTACGGATATGAACTCAACTCCACACGGCTGCCCAGTCATAGCCAAAACTCATCCTCAAGAGACGGGAGACTCGGCACAAAATCAGGATCAAGAAACCCAGAACACCAAGCCAAACAAGTTGAGAGCGGTACCGAATGGGAATGGTTCAAAGGGGGCCGGTTCCGAAGGGACCTACTGGCCGCTGGAATCAGATGCGCCGGGTCCTGCTCCGGAGCTCGGATGGCCTGGGTCCCGGCACCTTAATGTGGAGACCGTGGTCCAGGTTCGATTCCAGCCCCCGCCTGGATCAGGACTCCCGTCCATCAAAGATGTTATCCGGGACGGGATCTGTGGCGCACGGAAGGTGAGTGTGTAAATGTGTGTGGGTATAAGGACCGTGTCGACCTTCATAGGTGCTCGCTAACGGCACTTGCCCCTACAGTCTGTTAAGGCTATATAGGGGATATTTGTCTTTGTCTTTGGGTATAAGGATCGGTAGTACGCTATGAACCCGGCGAACCGAGTTCGTTTCTCACTCACAGCTAATGCCAGTGACGATTTTCTGAACCAGTTCTGGGCCTCCCCTAGGTCCATTCCGATACAAATGAGTACCTGGTGCGGTGTATGAAAATTTCTAAAAGGGAAACAAAGGCGTCCCTGGTGTGGTACTGATCGCTCACCCCCTCGTATGCCGTGCCAGCCTTCATAGGTACTCGCTAAGAGCATTTGCCCCGAAAGTTTGTTAGAGGTTATACGGGGATCTTTGTCTTTGTGTGTGTCTCATATGTACTTGTATGGGGAGTGGTGGCGCAGTCATTAGCGCACCACGCAACGGACATATTGACGAGAGTATGAATTTCCACTTGACATCACCAATAACAGTGGCAACTATCTTAACCTGTCTTGGGCCTCCCCGGGGTCGACTCGGCCTTAACAGCACTTTCCCCTACAGTCTGTTAAGGCATATTGGTACACATACTCTACGGCCATATACGCACTGGCATAGACATACATGGGAACATACGTGTACGCACACAAACGCATGCATACGTGTAGACACATAAATACACGTATACACACAAAACACGTACCTGTACACACTGATGTACACACATCGATGATGAATCTCAACGGTTAAATAAAGGCTGCTAGATTGAAGATAATAAGTTAGTAGCCCACATGCATGATGGAATGCATAGACACGGAGTGTCTAATTAGCTTTCGTGTAATTTAAGGGTTCCTGTGATTGGTGCGTCGGATTATAAAGATGAGGTCATGTGTAATTGTCACTGAGGCCCTAATTGCTATGGGTAATGCTTCACTATGAGTGTGTTGTACATGTGCTTAGCGTCTGTGTGTACATGTACTTTTGTGGGTCGTGGGGAATATTTGATCGTATACACATACGTGACACGCCTGTATACAATCGGACACGCACCCCTGTAGCACACACCTGTACACTCTTCCCCTACACATTAACAAAATCAACAACCGCCTTTCTCCACCAAGTGGCAGAAACGTCACGACGGCGCATGTGCCAGGCCAGGTGCACATTGAGGCCACGTGAAGTGCCAAAGGTCACGGGATACACTATGGGCCGTCTGATTGAGATGACTGGCAAAGGCACCACCTGTGCTGCCCACTGCGGCAGTACACACATTTGTATATTACACACACGCATGCCTGTAACACACCCACCGTGCACACTGACCCTTGCTCCCGTCTAGCTGCTGGCGCTGGTCAGCCCACGTCTCTGTGACCTCGACGTGCTGTGCGACCTCCTGGAGGCGGCGCGGTGGCGCGGGGTCAGCGTCTACGTCCTGCTGGGCGAGCAGGGCCTGCCCGCCTTCTCCGCCGCCTGCCGCCAGCTCGCGGTCGACCCCCTGCACAGCCACGTGAGACGAACGTGCCCACCCACGCACACACAGATTAAGATCCCCCGTAAAGACTTTAACATACGCGAAGCAAGTGCATCGCTGGCTTTACAACACATCTAAATCGACCTCAGGGCCATTGTAATGATGTAGCTTTTCACGGCTCGGTGTGTAAGAATTGCTCTCAAGAGCTGTTCGCTCCGGATAGCCGTGTAGAGCGTTCCTCATATCTCCTTCACGACGTTTCGCCTCGCACTTCTCAAAGGAATGCGGAGGGACGCTTGACACGGCTATCCCGAAAAAGCAGCTCTCAGAACCATTGACAAGAAACAAAACGAAGCAGAAAAGCGCACAGAAAAGAATTGAAAGGTGCATGCTTGGAATGTCAGTGATTGACATAATGGTATGTTGCGTTTCATTATCAACTGCAGCATTCCTAAAGCACTGAATACAATGATGATGATAATAAATAGGATGTAAAGGTTCTCCTCGACTTACGACATATGCGGATCACGACCACCCGGACTTACGACGGCCGTTTCAGTAACCCTATTATAGTATTATATTATCGACTGTGTGTGTAGACTATAGGCTGTGTGTATAGAC
>JAZEWU010000039.1:444632-459477 GCA_036362915.1 Geotria australis | reverse complement strand
CAGAGCTGGAGTCTGGTTTCCCCTCGAGATGTTGTTAGGGGCTGCATTAAAACAGGCTGTTATAGACTGAGAGGCTACGCTGTGGGCAGCAGAGGATAGTGCGGCAAAATCCACCAAGGTACTCTGCTATGCTACTGTGTCTTTGCTCCCCATATTCACTAGTAAGTCTCTCTCTCGCCCTCTGACTGTTCTTCACCTTCAGGTTTTCCTTAACAGGCTCCAGGCCACGAGTCAGAAGTTTGGGCATCCGTGTCATCAGCTCTCGTACCTGCACCAAAAACACAACAGCAGCAGCAGACATTAACAAAAAACATCAGTAGTGGTGTGATTATTATTCAAGTGTTGTTGGCGAGCATCTAGTCAGGCCACTCACACACAGAGCGTGTACGCACACTCGCACGCACGCACATGCTTATGGTTGAGCCCCAGTTCCCTCTGGTAGAAGCAGAGGCGGTTGTCGAGACGTTCGATGCTAAAGTTGAGCAGGAACGGCGCTCCGCGCACCATCTTGGCCACTGCGTCCTTGCTGAATCCACGCGACTCCAGGTAGCCAGCCCTGCGGGTGACGCACGTGCAGCATCCAACACCAGCCCCAGCACCGTCCTTAATTAGCTAATACTATCCATTAACACGCAGAGACATTCTGTAGCCTATGTCAGAAATGTGTCGAGGAGGACGACCACCTGAGATGAGTCCGTGTGCAAGAGTGTTATCGATGGTAGCAGCACTGGACCGTCAGGCGTGGCCGTGGCATGGGGACGAATTAACGCAGCGATGGATCGACAATGTTTGATGATGATGCTGAAAGAGCGATGTCATTGCGATTCGTGCAGAAACTGCACACAGAATGGAGCGTGATGCTGGTTTTCATAGTCAGCGAAGTTTTCTATTCGGACTGGGGAGATTGCTGGCTAAACATCCCCCTCGTGCGCCACACTGGCCTTCCATAGCCGACGATGACTCACAGCACTTGCCACAGATTCCCGTGTAGGCTACATGGGAAATCATTGTGTTTGTCACCTGGCCTGCAGGTTGGAGATGTTCTGGACGAGCAGGAAGGGGTTGGTGGTGAGGAAGGGTCCCAGATCCTCGTCCCGCAGCCCCACGTCGAGCAGGAACAGCAGCCGCCCCTGCACGTCTTTTTCAAAGTCCAGGCGCAGCAGCAGGCTTGCCGCTCCATGTAGGCGTTCCACTTTCCACAGCTCCACCCCTAGCAAGGCCGCGGGGAGACGGAGGGAGGTGTAAGTGATACAGGCAGTCAAGAGAGATGGAGAGGCCAGAGAGATGGCAGAAGAGAAAGATGAACACACAAAAAAAAAGGGCGAAGACCGTAATGACAGACAGGGAGAGAGTGAGAGACACTTATGCAGGCGAGACAAGAGACTACGAATACAAGATTTAGAGTTATGGAGAAAGAGGAACTGACAGAGAGACATGGTGAGACGTGGGGACACAAGCAAACGACATTGCGCAAACACCAGCTATGTATATTGTGCGCGTGACGCTGTGTTTGAGTAAAGTGAAGAGATAGAGTAAGGGTTGCAGGCCGTTCATCGTCAAGTCGACTAGGCTCAACGTATGTCAATTACAGATACGGCTGTGGTAAAGAGACAACGCTATAGCTCTGAGAAACCGCTCGCGCACACAGAAAGCGGCAAGGTCGAGCGATATGGGTAGTGGGGCCCAGGCGGACGTTGCGATGGTGAAAACTGTGTCAGCCACGGCGTTGCGGTCTCACCGAGCAAAATGAGCTGGCGGAGCGTGTGCGAGCGTTCGACGTACGCAGAGAGGCCGTCAGCCCTCGGCGGCAGGGGTCGTGACGCCTCCAGGCTCAGCGCCTCCTCCTCCGTCAGCTCGTCCAGTGCTCCCGCCTCGTCCACCTCGTCTGAAACGCGCGCACACACACACACGGCTCACGATCGCCACACCGCTGCCAACATCCGGTCCGGACGCCACTAATCGTTTGAAAACTAAGGTTCTTCTTTGCAAAGAAAACTAAGGTTGAAAGCACTGACGCATTAGCTTTGTCTGTTTGCTGGTAACGAGGCTGGGGGGGAGAAAGAAACTCAGAAGGACGACTGGATCTGAATTAAATTGTAGTCTAATGTTACGTTGCTATTAGGAATTTACCCTCGAGGAAACTGGGCCAGTTGATCAAAATGTTGCATAAACCTTGGCAATGAGAAAAAAACAGAATGAAATCGATAAACCGTTTCTGTCAAGGCATACACGCACACCTTCATTATGAAATTCAAAACAACTCTCACCGAGCGAAAGGAAATCTTTCATGCCTTCTGAAATGTCCAGAACTTTAAGTTTGCGTACAAAAGGTTCCTCTAAGCTGGTCACGGGCAGAACAGGTCCCTCTGCAGCGTCTAATTGTTGCGTGGCTTGCTGCCCGATGGTGGTGGAGGCGGTCGCGACAGTGTCCTGTAACGTCCGCTGGTGCTGGTGATCGTCTGTGAGCGAGCGGGAAGATTTCGCGCCATTCCACCTGACTATCGCACCAAGTCGACCAGACACACGGCACAAGCAGCGTGCGGCAGCCATCCCAAGATGATGTGTGTTTGATTTTTGGTCACTGTGGGTGTGCGCTTGTTTTTCTCAAGATGTTCTCGTTCGTGCCACCGGCCGGACGAAGATTAGTGGTGAGATGAGGTCCGAAGGTCACGGAAGTCTTACTCGTGGTGACGCTGAAATCCAAGCTTCACTCTGTGAGACATGAAACCCATGCTTTTATTTTCTTTACGTGATAAGAGAACATATTTAAAATACGTCTTGTGCTGTCCCTACCGGGAGCTGGATTTTAGAAAATTAAACATAGCAATTCATTAAATAGCATTAAAACACATTTGTATAATCATGGATACACAGAGGTGGTACGGAACATTGTTTATTGATCAGTTACCGTTTAAATTTGAGAGATTTACTCATACGATAACAGATCCCTAGTCCTATCTGATACAGAACCTTCAACGCAGAATCCTCGATTCATCAACGTTTAACTTGCAGCGGCGTCCCTGAACCCGGGGTGAAAACTCCACATTCCCACTAAGGAAATTAATCGATCGACATGACGACCACCGCTGAATTCCCACAAAATGTTAGCCAATTTATCGACCCAGGACGGGATGACAGGGACAAGGTGATCGCATTCACATACTGTACACACACACACGATCGCTCACCTCATTGTAAAGGCATTATCTCCCGAGCGTGGGCATGTTTTGATAGCACTGTAGTAACGACGCCACCCCTAATAGTAAGTACTACTTATGCGAAAAGTACAAGTCATATTAATGAGATAAACGGTGATACAAGTGATTACGTTGCTGGTTCTGTCTGGCGATAAAACGCATGCGTCTGACTCCGAAACACCCTTGCCGTCCCGACTACGGTGAGCGGCGCAGACCAAATATAAACTAAAACGCGCTTTAATTTGTAACTGGAGTTTAAACCAAGTCGTGACTCATATAGATAGATGTTTATTATTCCATCGATCCATTTTCATTCATTCAAGGTAGAAGCGTTCACGTCGCGATCCCTGTCAGGTAGTACTTGGTATTGCCTGCGAATTCTACCAAACACTTCGAAGCCAAGCTGAAAGACGACGATGTCCAGAAGCTAGCCATCGTGCTTCGAAGAATCGCAAAGAAGAAGAAGAAACCGCTTAATCCTATACAGGGTCGCGGTGAGCCGGAGCCTATCCCGGCAGACACAGGGCGCAAGGCAGGGGAACACCAAGGATGGGACGCCAGTCCATCGCAGATGTGTATTATTACAGCAGAAAAATACCCAGTGAGCTTGAAAATCTAATTACGGGATTCCTGAGACACAACAAACATGCGAATTGACGACAATAATTAAAAATAAATTGCTGTGAATTGTAAGGGTTGGTGGATCACGCGGTGATTGTATGTCGTGGCCCAGCGCAGTCGGGAGTTGCCTGAAACTTATCATACCTCTGGGGTCGATAAAATGAATGAGAATGTATATTATAAAAAATTCAGATAAGATTAATATCATTACCGATTTGTCGGCAAATATCTAAGTGGTTGTCCTATGCATAGACTACCCCCGTCCCCCGTCATAGAAACGTGCAATTTCCACCACTGGCTTTATAAACAGGAGATTAGCACAACACAGTTTTGCACTTGACTTTTGAATAACGGGTGATTGTTTAATGTCCAGGCAGACACAGGGCGCAAGGTAGGGCTATACCCACGATGGCACGCCAGTCCATCGCAGGGCACCGGGGGAAATTTAGTCATCAGGCCAATTAACCCAGGCGGCACGTCTTTGGGCATGTAACCAACAGCTTAATCCTGAACAGGATCACGGTGAGCCAGAGCCTATCCCGGCAAACACAAGGCGCAAGGCAGGGGCTATACCCATGATGGGACGCCAGTCCATCACAGGGCACCGGGGGCAATTTAGTCCGCAGGCCAAGTAACGGTGAACGTAATGAGACTAATGAATGCGCATTGCCCCAAGACTCTGGAATGCTCTTCCACTGGAAATTCGTTCAGCGCAGTCCTTGAACATCTTCAAATCTAGTCTTAAGACTTATTTGTTCCGTAAAGCCTTCAAGCCGTCCTGTCAGGACTTCTGATGCGGCTCGGCGCTGTCGTGCCAGGTTGTTGGCTCTCTTCATACCTGCGCCTTTTTGGGAGCATTCGTTCCTTCCTGCTTGGATTGTTGGAGTGGGTTATCGGTGCCGTGCCGAGATGTTGGCTCTCTCGCTCTCTCTCTTCCGATCTGTCTGCTCGGGGACATTTGTTCCCTCCTTGCTTGTTGTAGAATTATTATTATTGTTTTCCTGTTGTTTTTTTCTTTTGTTCTTTGTCTTATAATTCGTTGCTATCGCTTGACTCTCAGTTTTCTATCTCCCCGTTGTTGTTATGCCGTTCTCTCCACAGCTCGGATTATAAAAAAAAAACCCAAACAAATTGTTGCTGATTTTCCGTGCTCTGTCGTTGTTGACATGTCGTTCTCTCTGCAGCTTTGTGCAGCGCTTTGTGACCCTCGGGTGAAAGGCGCTATATAAATGCTATTATTATTATCTAGCGACATCTAGCGGCGCGTTAAGCGACACTGTCACTCAATCCCTGGCGGCGGCGTGGTGCGGGCATCAGCACCAGCATCGACTATGGCCATTCACACGTATGCCGGGACAATCCGAAAAGATGACGCCAACTACAAGCAGCATTTCCGAATGATTAACGAGCAGCAGGTGGAGGACATCACCATCGAGTTCTTCTACAGGCCACACACCATCACGCTGCTCACCCTCACCGTCGTCTGCCTCATGTACTTCGCCTTCACGAGGTCAGGGCCGCAGGCTTTAACCGACTTTCCTGTTTCGTTGTGGCGGGGATGTCGCTCCCCCTGCCCTCCTCGCCCGGCTAAGCAGGCGAGGTGACCTCGGGCAGTGAGCGGTGTGTTATGCTCAAACGTTACTTATGCGTGCGGGGTGTGTGTTATGCAATCACTGTTTTGTTTTGGTCAGACTTTAAACGAGTGATTTGTTAATTTAGACAACGGGTTCGTGTTATATTGCTGGAAGTCAGTGTTGGTGGTGGATTGAATTACACATGGATTACGTGGTGACGCGCGTAACTTAATTGTTGGTGAAGTCTGGCACGCAATACAACGGGGCAGGTGTGGCTTTAAAAAAATAAATAGGAAATGTTGACGATTAAATGCCTGTTTTTTTAAACTGGTTATTGTTGATTGTGTTGAAAGTGATGGCGTTTAATGAATGTATTATAGGATTTTGTGACATGCGTAACGAGAGTAGGGTTACGTTTCTGAATGGGATTGAATTGGAACCGTTAGCTGTATAAATAATTTACTCGTTTAAATTGATGGGTTTTTTTAATGTTTGAACATCTACAGTAACCGTTGAAACTATTAAAAGCTGGTTATATCGCACGACAGTAAACGTATGTTCGAGAAAGGTCAGTGACGCGGATCGTGTCATAACGCGCATTCTCAGAGCGTCTCTATTGTAGTAGAGTAAAACTTTTATTTTCCCATACATAGTTTAAGCGATGTATTTCATAAACGAGTCAGTATTTATATTTTATTTGAGACATTGTCCTTGTAACTGTTGCTGTCTGCAGCAATGTTTTTGGTAAATATGTGAAATAACACCACGCCTGGCAAATCACCACGCCTGTCTCAGTAAATGCAGAGCCCATTACTTAATCCACTGCTGGATGAGAGCCTCCTCACCACGCTGGTTATTTGACCATATTTCACCACCGTGGCCACTGCGGGGGCTGGTGTTAGTGCGTAGCATAGGCGTGGGACCACAGAAGTGCAATACAGCAATGGATTTTGGTGCACTGCCCCCTTCTGCTCAAATCGGTCTACATCCATCCATTGTCAGAAACCACTTAATCCTGTACAGGGTCGCGGTGACCCGGAGCCTATCCCGGCAGACACAGGGTTCAAGATAAGGCTATATCCAGAATGGGACGCCAGTCCATCACAGGGCATTGTGGGCAATATTGTCCCCAGGACAATTAACCTATGCAGCAGCATGTCTTTGGACTGTGGGAGGACACTGGAGTGCCCGGCGAAAACCCACGCAGACACGGGGATAACATGCAAACTCCACACAGAAAGGCGACCCGAGCCGGGATTCGAACCTAGACTTTCTTGCTGTGAGGCTGCTGCGCGACTCAGTGCACCACCGTGCCGCCCGGCAGCAGTCCACAACACCTGCCCATAACAGTAACTGCTCTGCCTGGTGGTGGACGCTTATGTAAGCAATATCCAGGCTCAAGCCCTGCTGCTTATCTTGTGAGATCTGATGAGATCGGACGCATTACATGGGATTACAGTGCAGTCTAAAAACGTATTATGTTACACAGTACACCCAGTTTATCTTAAAAGTTGAAAGACGTGAATATTATTGCAGCGATAATTGTTCATTTGTGTCAGCTAGATGCAGATGATCACGATTAAATGCATGCTTTTGTTCATTTACATAATACAGTACACCTCTTTTACCCAGAAAAAAACGTCAAAACAAGTTCAGACGTATTGTGTTGGGTTGAGACCTAGGTCCACAGAGAAAACCCACGCTTAATGAGCGGTGAAAGTCAAAAGCCCTGCCAAATTGGTGCAGGAATACACTTGCTGTACTGCCCTCTGTTATCCAGCTCGCTCTCATCCCGAGTGGGTTTAGGAGTTGCACCTGAAATCTCTGCGTGATCCTACTGACCCTTGTCTTTACTGCACCAAAGGCAACGATTGTGTGGCACAGACACTATGCTTGGCTAGTAATGTGGCCTTGAGGCAGTACAGTATATGGCTAGGCGGGCTATTTATTCATTAATTATGTAAGCCCTTTCTGTTTACCGCCCAACCCTTTAGGGATAACAGCAGCCCTGAAGACAACATATGGCGAGGAATCATCTTCGTCATCGTTTTCTTTCTCATTGTCAGCGTCATGGCCTTCCCCAATGGTGAGAGGCACAGCGCTGCCAAAAGTTTTCTGGGTGTACCGCGTGGTATACATGAAGAAGCACTTGCAGCGAAACGTCGAACAAAGTGCCAAACAAGACGTGCATAAAGCTCTCCGATGTAGCCTTACCCGCCCGTGCCGCATGTTGTTCGGCACGATGTCCACCGTTTCCGTTGCTCGTGCTGAGAGTGTCTTTTTGGAATCCGAATGGGGCAGCTCACATTCTCCATAGTTTATATTTTTTTGCAGCTGTCATTGGCTGACCTACATCAGACACCAGCAGTAGCTGGAAAATGTCAATTTGATTTGCAGTGAGTATCCACTGCCGGTCGGTCCACTTTGTCAATCCACTCCAGTGGATAAGAATACCCAGGGCTTAATTTCTCACTGAATATTTTCCGGGTCACTGGTAGACTGTAATAGGTAGAACGGGATTAGTAGCGACAGCGATAGATGGGGTTCATCGTGTGGCTTGTGCAAATATTTTTGTCGGTCATTGACCTGGACAAACACAGCTGAAATTAAGCCCTGAGATTCTCCGTCGGATGGAAAAGATATGCGCAGGAACCGGGAGTGTTGACGCGTGTTTGCGTTTCACATTACAGGTCCCTTCACGAGACCTCACCCGTCCATATGGCGCATGGTGTTTGGTAAGTCTTGCCCTCACCCCATCCCCACAGCGGCAACCACACACTTTCAATTTGGTAACCCTAATTTAACCATGTAACAGCACTGTAAGTGTCACCAGTAAAGGGTGTGTGTAATAAAGGAGTTGTCTTTCATCCTGAACTCTTGTTCTTTGTACAGTGCCGTGAGTTGCGGTTGCGCTTGGCCGAAAATGTGTGAGATAAAACCCCTCTTCATTTAGAGGTCAACTCAGCCGATCACCCTGCCTGCTGGCTTGAATATATGTACCACCCAATATTTAAGAACACTGCAAGAATGTGTCAATAGTAGTTATCATTTTTAATGTAACGTGGGATCTCCACCACTGGCTCAGGATCAACGACGAACATGATATTTGCTTGACTCGAGATAAACATTCACTTCAGATATATAGGTGATAGGTGCCTCTGACCAGTTCACCCGGAATGTGCCCAATCTTATCAGATCTTGGACGCTAAGCTGGGTTGATCCTGCCTGTATGTGTACGTGTGCATGTGTTTATATACGTAGTTGCACGTGTGTGTATGCGCGCGAGTACAGTGGTTAGCGCGATACACGACAAACCCGGCAATCCAAGTTCAATTCCCACTCACAGCCAATGCCAGTAGCGAATATCTGAACCAGTGCTGGACCTCCCGTAGATCGACTCCACCTCAAATGGGTACCTGGTGCGATGTGTAAACATCACCACTAGCGACACAAAGGCTGTCGGGCACGGTGCCGGCCACCCACCCTGTCGTGTTCCGTGCCGCCCTTCAGAGTGTATTCGCTACCAGCACTTGCCCCAACAATCTGTTCAGGTTATAAGGAGGGGATGGATCATTGTCGTCTTTATGCTCGTGCATGCCAATGTGTGTGTCTGTGTGTGTCCGCGTCTCTGCAGGCATGAGTGTCCTCTACTTCCTGTTTCTCATATTTCTGCTCTTCCTCAACCCGGAGCAAGTGAAGGCCATCATGTACTGGCTGGACCCCGCGCTTCGTCACGCCACGCGCGAAGCTGACATCATGGTACCGCCTCTCCCGCTCTCTCTCCCTATCGGCCCCGCGTTGTACGATACACGCACAGACTTTGTGACAACGCAGGTAAACCTATTACCGGCACAGTGTCGAGCGTAACCTCTTAAGACATTGGTTATGCCTGGCTCAGCATGGAGTGTATCTACTGAGCCGACAGGGGAAGGGTGTTGCTACTCAACTGAGAGAGCAAGAGTGTCCTTAATGAACCCAGAGGGCAGATTGTGTCTACTTAGCTGAGGGCAGAATGTCCTTACTGAACGCAGAGGCGAGAGTGTCTCAGCTAAACCCAGATGTCAGAATAATAATAATAGCAATTTATACAGCGCCTGCTCTGTGGTTATCTATTGCATGCGTGTGTGCTCGTTGGTTCAAATACATGCATGTGTGTGTGTGTCCTGTGCACGCGTGTGTGTTTGTGCAGTCCACGCGTGTGTGCGCGCGTCTGCGTAAGTGCGTGCATACGCCTGCCCGTGCGTGTGCGCATCCGCACGTGTGCGTCCGGCGTTGGTGTCTTGAGCTTGCGTGGAAGTGTCGGAGCATTTGCATGCACGCACGTAAAATTAACCCGAAGGCATCCATGAGCAATGTTATTCATAGTGAGGTTCTGTTTGTGAGTTTAGGTCATGTGAAGGTGTGTAAGTGAAGTGCACCCGTCGATATGCCGGAGCAAACGAATGAGCACATGCATCACTTACCTCAAAAGATGGCACCGACGTTTTGCTGGCGTTTCGCTCTTTTTCCCTGATGATGCTAGCTGTAATGCCAGCGAAACGTCGGTGCCATCTTTTGAGGTAAGTGATGCATGTGCTCATTCGTTTGCTCCGGTATATCGACGGGTGCACTTCACTTACACACCTTCACATGACCTAAACTCACAAACAGAACCTCACTATGAATGCACGCACGTGTTGGCTTGCGTAAGTATGTCTGTGCATCCGGGCCCGTATGCGTGTCTGCACAAGTGCTTGCGTGTCTGCGTGCACCTGTTTGGATCCGTGCGTTGGTGCGTGTTGTTAGTTGTGCAATGTTCCTTAAGGACCCTGTACTCGTTCTCAGTATTATTTATTTGTTTTGTATCTGTTGCTGCTGTGCTCGCGCACCACGGATCTCCATTGTAAAACAGTCAGGCAACGGGTTAAATGGGACTACTGTCTGCGCAGCAAAAAAAACTTCTCAACTAAGTAGATCCGCGTGCACGCACACGCACGAACGCACACGTACGCTCTGCATCGGTGCGCCCGTGCGTTTCTTAACCGTTCCCCGACACACTGGTGCGTACACGCCCTGTCACTCCACCCGTGCGTTTGTCCGTACGTGCGTGCCAATGTCGTGCCCGCGTATCTCCGCCCGCGCGTCCTGCCTGCGTGCGCGCGGGCGTGTTGCAGGAGTACGCCGTGAACTGCCACGTGATCACGTTGGAGAGGATCGCCAGCCACTTCGACGTGTTCGCGTTTGGTCACTTCTGGGGCTGGGCCATGAAGGCCCTCGTCGTGCGCAGCTACGGCCTCTGCTGGACCATCAGCATCTCCTGGGAGATGACCGAGGTGCTGCGGAGCTTCTCTTCTTGTTGTTGTTGTTTCTGCGTTAAACGGCTGGTATCCAGGTTAATCCGGGTTGGCCGGTTGCCTCCCAGTGGTTGGGGCATTAGAGCAGAAGCCGATGGCCGGATGCCCTTCCTTACACCAACCTACTTTAATCGGAAGGTGTTTGGATCATTATTTGTTTTGGGACCTCCCCCCAGATCTGTTTACAAGGGAGACCATAACAGGAGTGCTATACTCCAAGTGACATAGCTTTGGGGTTTATTGGAACACGCAAACCCCTCCACTATGCTAAGGTTACAATCCATGGGGGGGGCGGGGGGGAGCACAGTCATATTCTAACATCCACCTCGAAGCAGACGACGCGGATATTTGGGTTAACACGTGCGTGTGTGAACGTGGACGTGTCGGCCTTCATAGGTGCTTGCTAACGGCACTTGACCCTACAGTCTGTTGAGGCTATACGGGGGATCTTTGTTTTTTTCTTTGCACGTGCGTGTAGTTGTTCTTCATGCACCTCCTTCCCAACTTCGCCGAGTGCTGGTGGGACCAGGTGATCCTGGACATCATCCTGTGCAACGGCGGCGGCATCTGGCTGGGCATGGTGGTATGCCGCTTCCTGGAGATGAGGACCTACCGATGGGAGAGCGTGAAGTAACCACCGCATACCCTCGGCCAGCCACACAGTTGCTCGCTCTTTCCCGGGCCGGGCAGCTGCTGACTAAGCCAGCCATCGAGCCAGTCAGGCAGTCAGCTACACAGCCAGCCAGCCGACCGGTCACCCTGCCAGCCACTCACTTAACCACGCAGGCACTCAGCCACACAGACACTCAGCCTCCCAGCTAAGCAGCCACACAAACACCCAGGAAGCTACTCGCTCAACCAGCCAGTCAGCCATCCAGCAAGCCAGTCAGCCAGTGATCCTGTCAACTACACGGCCAATCCACCCACTCGGCAACCCACCCACTCGCCCAGCCACTCGCACAGCAACTCGGCCAACGAGCCACTCAGTCAGCATTGCGAAATTGACGTAATCTCGTCACGCGGCCTGAAACACAATCATTTTTGGTAATTGAATACTTCCAAGGGCAAACGTATATTGCGATGCATAATAAAACACATGATTTGTCTTCCTTTTTCAATTCCAGCGTTGAAAGCCATGTGCCGACGCATTCAGACGCGACCTTGGTCCAATTCTACGGCAACGTTAAACGTTTAACCGTGGCTCTGTTGACCCCTTGCCCCCCTCCCTGCCCACCTCCCTGCCCCCCTCCCTGCCCCCCTCCATTCCCATCTCCCTGCCCACCTCCCTGCCATCACCACCTCTGCCCACCACAGGGACATCCACAGCACGACGGGCAAGATCAAGCGCGTGGTGCTGCAGTTCACGCCGGTGCGGTGGACGTACGTGCGCTGGTTTGACCCCAAGTCGTCCTTCCAGCGAGTCGCCGGCATCTACCTCTTTATGATCATCTGGCAGGTAAAGAGGGCGGAAGAATTAAGGGGAGGAGTGGAAAGAGGTGCCACCTCCTCTTTGTAGACATCCGTGGAGGCATCTACAGAGCTGTCTGCCCCATGAAGACAGAGCTAGTGCATTAATCCCTTAAGTGCTAGCTTGGAAGTGTTTAAGAATATATAAGATCTAGGAAAATCACCACTGTGATGGTGATCACTCATGGGAGCCCAATGAGTCTTTGTGGGGGACCGAATGTTTGGTGTGTTCTTGCTTTCATAGTTGCTACCCGCTAACAACACTTGACCTACAAACTGTTAATGCTATAAGGGGGAACTTTTTTTTTATACAACAACCGCCATTCGCCACTAAGTGGTGGTGACGTCACCACGGTGAATAATAATAATAATAGCATTTATATAGCGCCTTTCACCCGAGGGTCACAAAGCGCTGCACAAAGCTGCAGAGAGAATGACATGTCAACAACGACAGAGCTCGCCGACAGGAGGTCACGGGACAGACCCAGGTGTCACGGCCTGTCTGACCGAGATGACTGGCAGATGCACCACCTGAGCTCCCTACTGTGCCAACTTGCTGTGCTTTGGATGCTCGGCGCGCTGTTGTGAGCGTTGCTCCTCCGCCCTCCATTCTTGCTGGAGTGCGACTGCCTCCAACTGCCCAGTAGCGTCCTTCACGAACCTCCTCCACAGAGATCGATCTTGACACCGCTGGTACCAGTTTGCAGCAAGTCCACCCAGCTCCATATCCTCCTGTGCCGTATCAGTCCATCTCCTCTCTAGCCCGTGCCGCGCCCGTTTAGCCCCCTCTATCCGGCCAAACAGCAGTTGCTTGGGCATGCTGTTTGACCTTTTTGCCGTTGTACAAATAAAGCAGAAAATACGATTTTCTTTATTTGTACAACGGCAAAAAGGTCATTTGGTCTTAATAGCTTGACCCGAGCTACAGATGCTGTGATCTTTGCTTTGTCCTGAGAGCATCTACCTTGTGGCGGAAACTGGCTGGACACAGACCAGGCTACAGAGAAAGCCGTCTGGTGTTGGCCAATAAGTTTGAAGGACCATGCATTGCGATCGCATTTATTCTGCATGGTTTTGCCACAAGTATGTGTGGCTGCCTGCACACCGGAGCCTTTGCAAAAAGGTGTCCACTTAGTGTTTAAACATCTTAACACTGTGTTCTTATTGCCGGAAAGGGTAAAACCTCGTATTTTCTACTTTATTTGTACAACGGCAAAAAGGTCCTTTGGTCATAATTTTATTAATTGTGTTCATTATTCTTTAAAAAATCTGACTCAAATGTGTTTTTAGTGTTCTTTAACGTTTAGTGATAGTTATATTCTTTCGCGAGTGATTTGCGCTAGTTTTACGGTGTTTGTCCTCATTTTAAGGCATTTTTAAGGCATTACGTCAAAACCGGGTTACGTCACGGCTTTTGGAACCAAATAATGACGTAGGGCGGGGTATGACTGTATGTCCTGTACATATGGCAGAATTGACAATCAAGTTGAATTGAATTGTGATTGTCGTGTTCCAGCTAACGGAGCTCAACACCTTCTTCCTCAAGCACATCTTCGTCTTCCAAGCGGGACATCCGCTCAGCGTCGGCCGCATCTTCCTCATCGGGATCATCACGGCCCCCACAGTCAGGTCCGCTTCGGCACTACCGACATTTTCCAGACTCACCCCCCCCTGACACCGCTTCCCCTGCCGGAGAACCTCATTGTCGCTCTGCTCGGGGTGGTGATGGCTCAAAGACACCTTCATCCAGCATGGCTGCCTTCCCCCCCACCCGCCTCTGTGAGGTTTGCTCGCGCCTTCGCGTCGTTCTCTCTCCGAATGAATGTCTTCGACACTGAGCGAATACTGCGGCCGTTATGAATTGTTATTGTGCGTGTGATGATGACATCGGCGACCCCCGTGCGTCTTGGCGTGTGCGTTGCAGGCAGTACTACGCGTACGTGACGGACACTCAGTGCAAGCGCGTGGGCACTCAGTGCTGGGTTTACGGGTGAGTCTCTGACAGATTCGTGCTTCAATTCAGCCCACGGAGCGGTTAATTGCCCGAGGCAGTGCGATTCCCGCCTCAGGCACCTTTCTTCGGCTGATACCGTCATAATACATAGGGCACAATGTCTGGCGGGTTGGTGCTCTCTGACGGCGTTGATTTTTTTAAATTGTGGCAGGAAACCGGAGAACCCGGAGGAAACCCCCGCATAGTAGGTAGGGAACCCCCATATTCCGCACAGACAGGCGCCCGAGGCGGGAATTGAACCGCCTCAGGCAAAACCATTCTTTCTGTGAGGCGCAGATGTTACCACTGCATCACTATGCCGCCCAAGGTTCAGTTAATACACAGGCTTTGTCTGAGCTGTTCTACTGTGCTGTGTCACATTCTAATCCTTATCCCACACCCTTTTGCAAACCGTCATTAATGGAATTGACCAAACATCCCAAGGCAGCAGTGGAACCCTTCTGTATAAGAGTCCCGAGACTAAGTGAGGCCTTTATTTTGCGTTACGCCGTGCTCCCCGTTGCTTGCAGGGCGATCGCATTCCTGGAGGCAATTGTTTGCATAAAGTTCGGGAAGGAGCTGTTCTCCAAGACGCAGGCCATGTACGTGTTCCTGTGGCTCGTGTGCATCGTAAGTGGCTCACTGCACATGTACACACAC
>JAZEWU010000039.1:425857-444540 GCA_036362915.1 Geotria australis | reverse complement strand
CACAAGTGAGAAAGGCGGCCACGCGGTCAGCTGGTTACAGCAAGTGCCCAAGGCCTGCAGCGCTTTGTGACCCTCGGGTGAAAGGCGCTATATAAATTGAATTATTATTATTATTATTATATTAAGATATTTTCGGCCAATGAATCAGTGGTTTCGCTCTAGAGGGGATTCCTATAGCGAAGGGGAGACTTACTACTAGAATGCATGTAGAGGAGTAGACCAAGATGATAAACAGGAGTGCATGTAGCAGGGAGTAGAGTGAGATGAGATGGGAGAGGTAGGAGAGTGTGTGGAAGGGAGTAGAGTGATGTGAGGGGGAGCAGGTATCACATGCCATGGATGACGGTGACCGTGATTTATTAAGACCCCGGTGCCCCACGTGCGGTGTGCTGCTGCTCGCCCCCGCAGGCCTTCATCACGTTCGCGTGTCTCTACGTGATGGTGGCGTACGCCGACTGGGCTCCCACTCGCGAGAAGGTACGCCGCGATTGGGGTCACGGGCGCAAGGGCATTGCCGCCGGTGTCGTCACCGCACGTCACGATCGCTTCCTTCCGCCCGATCTCTCCGCCGTTGTTGCACAGGAAACACACGACCCCGGGGTCAGATCTTACAGCCTCGTGGTCGACGCCGTCCGGTCAGTAGGAGGGATGATAGCAGATGGCCGAGGCGGATGACAGTATGTCAGCCAAAGGAGGGGGGAACGCGAGGCAAGAGGGCAACTATCGCAGAGATGGAGCGATAGTTGGTCTTAGTCGATCCCCGTGTGCCTCTGTGGCCAGAGCGCTCCGCAGGTGGTTAAAAGGAGTACCGCTTTGTCTGAAGATGGCAATATTTGTGATACGGGAATACTTGCCCTCACCATCGCAATGAGGAAATCCCACCAGTGGCTCAGAACCGCCCGCATCATGGACTGATTTTGTTTTGCTTATTGATGGCGCGTCTGATTTGTGTGGAAAGTGGGTCACGTGGTCACGTGACGACGTGGTGAGCCGGCACCACGTGATTGGCCGCTGTGTTGTTTTCTAGTCTCTGTCGGAGTGCGAGGACTCGGTGAACTACTTGGATTCATCCTCCGAGAACTCCAACGTGGAATCGAACGGTGAGCACGGTGCTCGCCTTATCCCTGCCTCCTCGCCTTCTGTCTGTCCACACTTGTGCCATCCTTCCCTGTCTGTCTCTCTGTGTACGTGTGTGTTTCTACATATTGGTGTGTCTCTTTGTCTCGCCGTCTGTTTGTCTAGCTGCCTGCGAGTTTATGTGCTTGTCTCTGTGTGTACGTGTCTCCGTATCTATCTCTCTCAGTGTAAGTCTGTCCACCTCAACTTAATTGGGCCTTCTCACCCCGCAGACATAAGACAAGACGCACAGGAAAATCCTGACCCAGTCACGCTGAAAAAAACTTTGTGAAACACGCCGTCATCCAATGGCCGCCGCGGTGGTGCTGGTGGTGGAGGTGGTGCTGGCTGTGGCAGCAGCGGCAGTCGTGGTGGAGGTGGTGGCGGCGGCAGCGACGACGATAAGTGGTGAACAAGAGTTCTCCGGGCTGCACTGCCTGCGCGACATCTCGTGGTAACGCAGGGTATTCCCAAAGAGACACTCCGGTTTGAATAGCCCGTACACGTCCTGTAAACTGGAGCGTCTGTTTTGGGAATACGCTAGCTATATAATGCACACTGTGAAATAACATGAATGCAACGCGCGTCAGTAGCCGGACGTTAGATAATACACACGCTGGCGTTTGCGTAGCTACCCGTACCCAGGGCTTTAATTTAATCCAGGAAACGTGCGTTGTGGCGTCCTGTAGAATACAATTGCACCCGGCACACCACATCCAGTATAGCATTCACTTGTTTCGGCTGTGGCCACTACTGGTCACGTGACACCTACTGCTGGCCACAAGTGACCCAGAAAATATTCTGGAAGGAATTAAGTTCCAGTCCATTTGTCATTTTATTTTACTTAGAAAATCAAATCGTAACACTTGACTGTCAGACATTTTACATTATTTTTTTATAGGCCTTTTAAGTATTATTATTGTATTTTTGTTAGTATTACAACTACACTGTTTGTTAGTATTCATTTTTATAATCTCAACATTGCCATCGACAATCACAGCTGTCGCAGGTTTATAAAATCCCTTTCGGGTAGGGGTCGGCATCATCATCATCATCATCATGAGTGCGGTGGGTTAAATTAACGATCATGATCATTTACATTGTTAAAGCGCGTTTCACCCAAAAGTCACAAAGCGGTGTATTAAACTAAGATTGGGAGCGGGGGAAAAAATGCAGGCTGATAAAACACTGCCAAAGGTAAAACCTCATATCGAGCAACTGTTTAGGAACAGTTGTGAGTCATGAGCTGAGATCTGAATGAGGCAATGGGCTCCTCCCAGCTGGACAACTGTTAAAAAGAACTACATAGCTTCTTCTTCTTTGCGATTCTTCGAAGCGCGATGTTAAATTACAGTTTCCCATTTTCTTACACAGCCCCTTGCATTTTCATTGAACTCTGCAAGGTCTTTTGAGCTGCAGAGGTTGGGTAGTAGAGCACAGACAAGGCAGTGTTCCACTACATAGCTAAACGGTTCCTTCCAGCTTAAAAACTGACCGACTGACTGAAGTGAATTCCACATGGTGGGGGTTGCAAAGGAGAAAGCCCCAAACACACGCATTACGCGGAGACCTCATCCTGGTAGGCATGGCACGCGTAGCAGGCTCTGCAGGTGTAGCAGCAGCAGCAGCTCACAATTGGAAGACCGGAGAACTCGTGCTGGAGAGATGCGGTAGATTGCAGATATAGAGGATGTATTGGTTACATAGGTAATAGCTCCATCACTGAGGGCCTTGTAGGTGAGGAGGAGGGTTTTGAACTCCACAAGGAGCTTTACTGGCAGCCAATAAAGAGAAGCAAGCGCAGGGGTAATGTGCTCAGTGATGTGCTCACTAGTGGGTGTTCGGGTGAGAACCCTGCTGTGTTGTGCACACGATGGAATCGATTTTGACTACGCCGCATCGGGTGCTACCACGTTGGAGTTGCGGTTAACGCATCTCCGTTTCCATCTGGAGGCCACCGGTTTGATTCCATCTCATTGTGGGCAATACCAGCCGTTGCCTAGACTGATATACAATGAGCGATACCTTTTGTAATAGGGACTACGCCTTGCCTACAATGAGTAATATTGAACAATACCTTGTGGTATAGGTAATATAAAAGAATTGCCTACATTGAGCGATACGCATAGGTAATGCCAAGGTATTGTCTATACTGAAGAACACGTTGTGACATAGGTAATACCAAGGTATTGCCTATTTTGAAGGATGTATTGTTACATAGGTAATACCAAGTCACGCCCTACAACGAATGTTACATTATGGTATAGGCAATAGCAAAGTCTAACCAGCACTAAGCAATATTCATCGGTAATATTAACCCATTACCTACACTAAGCAATAGCACTGTAGCCAACCAGTGGTAATTTCTGCCGTGTGTTGCTGTTGTTGTTATTGCTGTTCTCAGTAGTTGGGTGTGCTACGTGGCTGATGTTAGGGACCCTGTCACATCATCGTCATCTCCGCAAGAGTAAGGTCATTGTGGGGGGTGATGATGATGATGGTGACATTGATGATGACATCAACAGTGACGTTGATCATAGTGAGGTTCTGTTTGTGAGTTTAGGTCATGTGAAGGTGTGTAAGTGAAGTGCACCCGTCGATATACCGGAGCAAACGAAAGAGCACAAATCGCAAAGAAGAAGAAGAAGCTGGCATTACAGCTAGCATCATCAGCTAGCATTATCTGATGATGCTAGCTGTTTCGTTTGCTCCGGCATATCGACGGGTGCACTTCACTTACACACCTTCACATGACCTAAACTCACAAACAGAACCCCACTATGAATAACATTGGTCATGAAAGCCTTCGAGTTAGTGACGTTGATGATGCAGTTTGTACGTCGTTGACAGTGTATTTATATTTCATGTAGAAAATCCGCAAATTTGCGTCGAGTTTGTTTCTCGTCCTGATGCAGTCCTATTTCATCTCAGTGTTTGTAGTTTGTCAGTGCATTCTTCAACCGAAATATTTCAGTTTAAGTCATTGTCATCCTAACGAGAGGAAAACAATATACGGCAAGATGACAATTCAGGCATTGGCCCTTCTACCAGTCAGGTCGCTCTTCCAAGTGAAGCTATCCTCTCGAGGTTTTACCTGATTGAACAAAATAAACTCTACGACGTCAGAGCCGGACGGCGCGGAGGTCGGTCGATTCATAGTTGGAGGTCGCACATCACAGTGCGGTTGCGCGTAACAGACGGTGAACGTTGGCCGCGGCTCGAAGGGAGCGTTCCACGATGATCGAGATTAACGACGGAGCGGCGTCCGATGGAGGGGGAACCGCCCGCGAGGACGTGTGCCGCGGAGACGGAGCGATAGGTTCAGCTCGGGTGCCAGTGCTAGAGAGTGCATGCTCGACAAACTACAGTGGACGCTTTACAAAATAAATATTCCGCACCATTTCTGTAGAGCAGCGGTGGCCAACTGGTGGGTCGGGATTCCACGGTTGTGTAGCGAGAGATCTCGGGACAAATTGGAGTAAATCACGGGACATAAGCACAGCCATTCTCGTCGTGCCGGATGGCAAATACAAATCGGCGACTTAAGAATTCACACATTAATAAAATGATACACTGACGTCTACCAATAGATGGCGCTAGTACCTGGCATGCCTTTCGTATATTACAGGGTTAAATCCTTCTCTGGGTGATTGTTGAGCATGGTGGGTCGCGAAGGAGCCCGTCGAGGTCCTCCCCAATGGATGATAACGGTTTCTCAGTGGAATGTCCACCGCTGCTGTTAGAGCGTCTTGAGACGACCCCGCTATATACATCCACATTGTAGTTGCATCATGGCCATTGTAGTCCTGGCAAGCAGTGTCTCTCCCTCCTGTAGTGTGCATGAGAGATTTCGTTTTCATTCGGGGGCATGTGTGCGCGTGGGGAACGGTGGCGCAGCGGTTAGCGCGCCACATTACGACCCCGGCAACCAAAGTTCGATTCCCACTCACGAAAAACACCCGTGACGGTTATCTGAACCGTTGCTGGGATTCTCGTAGATCGACTGAGCCTAAAATTAAAAAAAAAATGAGTATAGTACGTGGTGCCAGGTGGCCGGGCGTGGTGCTGTGCTGGCCTTCGTAGTTGCTTGCAAACAGCACTTGCCCCAAATGTATGTTAAGGCTATACGGGGGGACCTTTGTATGTGGAGCATGTGCTCGTTATGTGTGAATGCAACCTTACCGATTGCACCTAGCCTGGCACAAGCGCCATGGTGACGTCACCACCGCTTAGTGGTCAAACGGCAGTTGCTGCGGTTTGTCGTTACCCATTGCACTGAGAGATTCTAAACTCGTGTGTGTTTTCATTTGCGAAATCATAATTACAAAGCATCCTTTAGTAATAAGAAAGTTAACGAAAATACAAAAAACAAGGCTAATAAAGTACAATTCTTAACGAAGTCTAGTGCCGGTGTTTGTGTTCATCGCTACCACGTGTACGGAGCACATAGACAACTGACGTTGCCCACGTGGTTTAGGTGGGGTGGTTATTCATGAGCGTGTCGATGACGCTGGTTTCAAATCCAGCTTTCACTCAGCGACCCAACCAAGCGTGATTAAACCGCGTTCTCAAGTGTGGCGAGTTGACTAAGTCTAGGCAACTTAGATAGATGTTTATTTTTACAGCAGAAAATACCCAGTGAGCTTGCAAGCTCTTTACGGGATTCCTGCGACACAACAAACACGCGAATTTGACGGGATCTGAAACCTATCCGCTCTGTGATATCCACTTCCACGGGCCTCTTCCGTCTCTGCGCTTTCCTCGCGCCTCTGAGTCCTTCGCTCGTCGAATGAATATCTTCGACACTGAATGAACATGTGCGCGTTATTATTCTCTAACACGGGGAGGGTGGTGATGATACCCTACTCCCAGTGCAACATTCTTCGTCTCGTGGTGTGGATAGGAGCAGAGGGGTAATGGTGCAGCCTCGAAATGGCTCACATCACTGCCGGCGGAAGGAGCCTCCACCAGAGGGAGAGGTTACTTGGTCTACCAATAATTGCTCTTAATTGCTTCGATACGGGGGCGGCACGGTGGCGCGTTGAGAAACCGCTTAATCCTGTACAAGGTCGCGGTGATCCAGAGCCTTTCCTGGCAGACAGATGGCGCAAGGCAGGGCTATTCCTTGGATGAGACGCCAGTCCATCACAGGGTACTGGGGGAAATTTAGTCCACAAGCCAATTAATCTTTGCAGGAGGAAACTAGTGTTCAGCGAAAACACACGCAGACACGGGGAGAACATGCAAACTCCACACACAAAGGCACCCGAGCAGAGATTCGACCCGGGGACATTCTTGCTGTGAGGCGGTAGCGCTACTCACCGTGCCGCCTGTGACTCCTGTATACTGGGGGGTGGACAGAAGCGGGAGGTGGAGGAAGGGATGGAATTTGCTCCATCATCTCCACCGCCGCGCGGGGTGAAATCCCGCGAGGTGTCGGTGTCCGCGTGTGTCCGCGTCGCACCTGCGCATCAGGTAATACGGGTTATGGGGACACGTCCTTAAAATCGTAAGTCCGAGACGGTTACAAACAGACGCGCACTCAAGTTATCGGAAACGTTTTGTAGGCTCTCCAGCCCACTGGCCTTTGTAAAAATATACATAAAAAAAAAGATCAGATTTTATCACGGAAATATTTGTTTTTTTATCAAGTGTTTAAAGTTTTTACATTCCGCTTCTGCCGTGTTTGTGTGGTGCAGTGGTTAGCGCATTGCGCTGCTGAACCACCCATTGGAAGCATGTGTTTGATCCCAGGCCACGGCTGACATCAGTGGCGAGTGATATAGCTCGCACGATGTACAGGGTGGTCCAGATGTCTTGGGACCCCGATTTAATTGACCCCTAACATGTGCTTTCCTTTGCTGATTCATCTCTTTTTTATATAACCCTTATTTATTTCAGGTTAATAAAGTTAGTCATTTTTATATTGCTTATATTACATTACAGTGATTACACCCATCGGTATGCAACAATTTTTAGTTTTAGATAATTAACTGGGGGTCACAAGAGATCTGGACCACCCTTTAGAATGCATTATACAGTAGATCAAGCTCAAAAGACCTTGCGGAGTTCAATGAAAATGCAAGGGGCTGTGTAAGAAAATGGGAAACTGTAATTTAACCATCGCGCTTCGAAGAATCACAAAGAAGAAGAAGACGAAGTAGATCAAGCGAGACATTCTCCTACATCGAGCCACGAAAACCTACATCAATACCGATTGTACCGCGCTCATGGACCTTGGACCCCAGGTTCACAAGAGACCGCGGTATCGCCAGTAGACACAAGCACAGCACCGGAATGAGACTCTGAACCCAAACGGGCCATTGCGCCGGGTAGAGATAAAGGCGCAGAGCTGCATTGTTTGCTCACGCCACGACTGGCAGATGGGGCTTCGATCGTCCATGGTGCTCCGTGAGACGTAGCTCAGGAGAGGTAGCTCAGGAGAGGCCCTCTTTTCAGAGGGTTCTTTGGCCTGTGCGTCCAGACGTCTTGGAGGAGTTGGGAGTTCCCACGCTTTACACCGATCACACGCGAGCGACCTGCTCACCGACTGACTCAACTGCTGTGCACCCATTATACAGCTGGGTTGATAGAGGGGAGAGGGGTCAAGAAACTTGACCATTGCACCCTTACCTCCCCCCCATACCGGCTCATCAGTGAGCCTTGTGCCTCGTCTGTATGGAGCAATATATAATGGAGCAAGCGTTTGTATGTATGTCCATGTGTAAGTATGTCCGCATTGAGGGTTACCAGGTTCGAATCGTTCATGTACGCAAATATTGTGTACCACACCATAGCTTGGATGTGTTATTTCAGATTTACTTCGCGCCGCCTATTTATAACTCTTCCGAATCTTTAGCACTGTCAGATTAAAATTTCCACTTTTCACTGGTACCATCAACAATCATAAGCACGTCAGAAGAACATGACGTGCGGAACAAGATTCCGCGTAGGGCGGGTACGTTGCTAACAACATCAATAATGGTTCATTGCCAATCCACTGCTGCATGAAGACTTTATGACGCCGTGCTGGTCATGGTGGGGGGGATTGTTTGACCAAACCTCAGATGCAATTTGAACGAATGACGACGGTTTCTAAAACGAATAATTAGATTTGTGTGTGTGTATATAATCATTCTCAAGACTCGGCCAGTGTGTCGGCGTAATTGACCGTAAATGACGGTACTCTAGGGATCAAAGACAAAGATCCCCCGTATGGCCTTGACAGCCTGTAGGGTCAAGTGCCGTTAGCGAGCACCTATGAAGGCCGACACGGCACACAAGGGATCTCACATAGTAGCAGCAGCAATCATCAGCCCCATATTGTGAAACGTTGGCAGGACCCTCCTGACAGTGAGTCACGCGACTCAGGCTTTTTATGGGTAAATCGGCGAAACTGTTACATTGGTGGTACAACTTTGCTCTCACGCTACTTAGAAACATGCTAATTAATCATTAGCATCGTTGTGGAGAAAGTAAGTATACTGATGTAGGTTTTCATGGTGAAATGCGGTGGTAGGGCCAAACGACACGTGCGGTCACCGTGCCAGGCTAGGTGCATGCGAACAAGCGTAAAATTAATGATTTGGCGCGCAAACGCACGAGCCGACACCGCGCGCCAGTGACTCATCCTGTTTCTCTTTCCTGGCTCGACGCATGCCGATTTACCGGACGAGCGTCCCCCGGGAGCCGAGGACTTAGAAAACGCTCCATTACAATGGCTCGATTCATGCTTGTTGCTTTGCAGAGCTGTTCTTTCGGGATAGCCGTGTCGAGAGAGGGAGAGCGCTCGACACGGCTGTCCCGAAAGAACAGCTCTGCAAAGCAACCAGCGAGAATGTATCAAAGCAACTTGACAATGAACCACTTGAGTTGACAATTCGCCTGCCTTCCCATGTATCTTAAAACTCTTCCCATCAGCTACAATGCCTTATGGGAGTGCATCTATTCAGCAGTATTTGGTTCAACACAAGCAGAACTCCAGACCGATTCAACATTCAGATTTTCATCAGCACTCAGGCTTGCTTGAAACAACGCTTGTAGGCAAGGACCCCTTTCTGTTAGATATGGGTTCTAGTTCGCAGCAAAACTATATTTTTAACAAACACACACTGTACTGTATATTTATAAATAGCCTGACCTACCAGATTATGATCAGACGTGGTGTTGTCGGGAATGTGATTTGCATGTCACTTTGCTTGTTCGCCACGGTCGCCACGGTCGCGTTCCGTGACTGACACTACTGTTAATATCGGATGCTCACGGCCACGTGGAATATCCCACCCCCTGTGATTTAAGGGACACAATGCTGAGCAACGGCTTGTGTCCAACGCGACCGAAATGCGCCCGACCCAGTCAGATCCCAGTTGATAAACATCTTGAGCCTAGATCGTCATCCTGTGGATGGGCGACCACCACCAAGCGTAACTGGGTGGTATAGGCTTCCTCTAAGTTCGGGTTCTCAATCTTTAACCCTTCAAGGCCCACCTGGCCCACTTGTGTCTGGTCTCCACGGACCACTAGGTGGCGCTCGCGGCCCACTGAGAATGGCGTCTCTAGGGCTGTGCGGCAGGCAGTATAAGATTGCAACAATAATCCATCGTAGACTGTTTCCATCGTACTTATTACTGCCGGTGTAATAACCACAAGAAAACTACTATGTCTTTAGACTTGCTGCTGCATAGGTTAATTGGCCTGCTGACTAAATTGCCCCGGTGCCCTGTGATGGACTGGCGTCCAATCCTGGGTATAGCCCGGCCTTGCACCCTGTGTCTGCCGGGATAGGTTCCGGCTCACTGCAACCCTGTACAGGATTAAGCGGTTTCTGACAATGATACTACTGTACTATATACCATCCGTCCATCCATTTTCAGAAACCGCTTAATCCAATACAGGGTCGCGGTGAGCCGGAGCCTATCCCGGCAGACACAGGGCGCAAGGCAGGGGAACACCAAGGATGGGACGCCAGTCCATCGCAGGGCGCCTGGGGAAATTTAGTCAGTACGCCAATTAACCTGGCAGCATGTCTTTGGACGGTGGGAGGAAACCGGAGTGCCCGGCGAAAACCCACGCGGACACGGGGAGAACATGCAAACTCCACACAGAAAGGCACCCCGAGCCGAGATTCGAACCCGGGACCTTCTTGCTGTGAGGCGGAAGCGCTACCCACCACGCCACCGTGCCGCCCCTGTACTATATACCATTCGAAAATAAATTATTTTGGAACGACTTGGGATTACTATACATCGCAGTGGTCATCCCCCGCCTACTTGGAGATTAATGCCCTAGGTCACTCGAAAATGAGACGCTTATCGTGGTGTCTCGAGTTTGTCACCTGGCCACACGCAATAATCGGTCGCATACCATCTACCAGCAGATACCAGCATACATAACAAATACTACTTTCCAGATAGCAGATCCTTGAGGACGGTTGTTTTACCACATTTCAGTGCAATGATTAGCAGAGATTTATGAAGGAGGGTGGGGGGACGGTGTGTAGTCCTGTTCCAATTAACTCGATGAATCCTGTTCCAATGTTCACCCACCACTGATAGCCATGGCCAGGAATCCAACGAAGGGCGCAAGGTTTGTAGTGCAGTGCCATAGATAACAATTACACATTTCAAAGGTGGTCACTGTTATCAGCAGAGTAGCCGCCCTACTAGCTATCTTGTTGATTACATTTTTGCTGACACGACTGCTTTGATTTGAATGTACTTCTAATGTCCTTTTGTAAATATTGCTGCTGGCTCTCTTTAGTTGCAGAAGAGTAATCCAAGTGGCTTATGAAGGTGTATAACCCGGTACCTTCAGTACGGACATACAAACACTTGCTCCATTTGATATCGACTAACTCGGTTTAACTCGGGGCAGAAAACTCGGCCCCTTGTGTCACCTGAACTAGATGGTTTCGCATGAAACTCCATGTATATCGTGTTTGACCAGGTGAGAGAGAACTCCAGAGATCAGGATAGGAGTCCGTCAGTGGGGCCGTGATGATCTCCGTTGTGTCTATAATCCCACTTGAGTGACTTGCGGGGTAATTTTTTTATGTGGGCAAACGTGGACATGGCATGGGGGTTATATAAAAAGACCAGTATGATCCGTACGCTCCCGCCTACGTGGGTTAAATAAATGACATTGTCTAAACACTCGAATATAAAACCGCAGTTTTTATACAGTATAAGGTTATAGAATTGCGTAAAGAGCATCGATTTGATATTTGCTCAACAGAAATGAAATACCGATCATAGTAAAACATATTAATACTTTATAGTTTTTTTGACAATCCACTGCTGGATAAAGACCTGGCCATGCCTGCCCGTGCCGTGTGTCGGTCGCCGTTTGGCCATACTTCACCACTCCGGTCAGTGCAGGTTTGTTGAATTGGAACTCGGAGCGCAGCGCGTTAAGCAATATGCGAACCGCTGCACCCACGCGCACTGCTGCACTTGCACGTGTGTGAAGCTTGTTGGTTGTTAAATATACATATTTTACAAGCAAAACTACACAACGTATATGAGTAATAACATAGCAGACATAAACCTGAGGTTATACATAATACAAAATCGCCCATCGTACAGAACCGCAGTCAATCCACTGTTGGATGAGGGCCTCCCCTCGCCACACTGGTTGCGAAGGTTACTTAACCATACTTCACCGTTCTGGTTTAGTGAAGATTGGTTGGTGAAGGCTGGGAGCATAGTACAGTACAATATATTTTGAAGCACTCCTGCTGACAACATAGCCGTGTATCAGCCTATAGCACCCTGATATGCACGGTGGTCGCCTATCCAAGCACTACCCAGGCTCAAATCTGCTGAGCTTGAGTTCTGATGAGATCGAGCCTGGCAGTAAAATAACATATATGCTGTACTGTATGCCTGCTAATTCTCAGCGCTAGAATAATACTAAGTAAGGGTAATATCACGTCATGGGTTATAGGGTCGTCTTTTGTGACTAGATGGAGACCATCGATCGACTCACTAAACCTGAGTCATGACGCAGAGAAATTCCCACTGGGAATGCTCGCAGCTAGCAGTGCATCACCCTGGGTGACAGTGGGATGATGTGCATTTTGAATATCTCACAGCCTCTGCCAGCCACCCAACACCACCGGTGTCTATGTGAGCCTGTCGCTCCCTATGTGAGCCAGCGTGGCTATCAAGGGTGCAGGCAGTGCAACTGCACCAGGGCCTGTAGGACGGATAGATTGGATGCAGGCGCTGGGCTACGGAGAGAAGGAGTCACACTAGACCAGGAGTCGTGCTCAGATATCTCCCTCTTGCTACATCAGCAGGGTGCTCACAATGTCTGACATTTTACGAAAGGCGCTACATAAGCGCTATTTATTATTATTGTCTGTGTGGTCGCGCCTCCTCATGGATCGTAACCTTATCGTGGTAGAGGGGGTTGTGTGTCCCAGTAAACACCAGAGCTATGTTACCTGGAATACAGCACTCCTGCTAAGGTTTCCCTTGGTGAACAGGTCTCAAGTCGAGCACTCCTGCTAGGGTCTCCCTTCGTCAACAGGTGTCGAGTCCGGCACTCCTGCTGGGTAGGATCTTACTTAGTGAACAGGTCTGGGGGAAGGTTCCAAACAAATAACGATCCGAAGACCCTCCGACTAAACGAGGTTGGCGTGAGGAAGAGCAGTCCGGTGGTAAAATTCTGCTCCGATACCACCACCATTGTGGAGGTTCACCCGGCCAACCCGGGGTCAACCTGGACAGCGGCAGTTTTAAACAGGCAACAACAACATCCGGGTGCCGGTGTGAGGGGAACGGGTGTGGACCAGCAAACAATTACATCATGGGAGTGTCGGAGAGGAATGCGAATTAGCGTGATTGGCCATTGATGAGGGATGATGGCGACGCTGAGACGGGGTGATGAGAACGCATTTGTTAGTAGAGGGAGCTCAAACCACGAGAGGGGGTAAACATGGGCCCGGGAGTCGACGAACGATCGAAATCCCCATTGCGTTGTGAAGGGACTTATAGAGTGGGTGGACGTGCCGTGAGTAGTCGAGTACTGAGCGAGACACTGTTTTGGCGCCCCGTCCGGAGGACAGCTTCGTGGTGGACACGGCAGCGTGTCACGAGGACGGGCAAGCGCGTCACCGCAGTTACAGCATCCATCGTCACTATCCGTGCGGTCGCACCGCGTGATTCTCCGTCCGCGTCGCCGCGGGGGTCACGTGGGGGGTCACTCCTCGTTGTCCTGCCCAATCTGGAGGAGCTCCTGCAGCTCGCTGAAGCAGGGCCTGGCGTCCTCCTGGAGGCTCCAGCACCGCGTCATGACGGCGTAGACGGGCGGCGGGCAGTGTGGCGGCTGCGGGAGGCGGTAGCCGGACAGCACGGCCACCTGCACGTCCGGGTTGCTGCGGATGTCTGCGCGGGGGAGGCGGGCGGGCAGGTGGAGACACGTGGGTTTGTCTGTCGTGGTTTTAATAATAATATTTTTTAATAATAATTTTACATCTATAACACGCACATATTCGTTCACTGTCGAAGGTACTCATTCGACAAGAGAACGACTCAGAGGCGCGAGGAAAGCACAGAGAGGCGGAGGAGGCAGCCAGGCGGTTTTCCGGCGCCATATTGCCATACACTGCTTCCTATATATTAGGATGTTATCGGTCAATGAATTAATGAGTATTTTTTTAAGTTGTGGGAGGAAACCGGAGAGCCCGGAGGAAACCCACGCAGAACAGGGGGAGAACACACAAACTGCACACAGAAAGGCGCCCAAGGCGGGGATCGAACCTGCTCGGGCAAGACCATTCTTTCTGTGAGGCGCAGATGTTACCGCTGCGCCACCCTGCCGCCAATGGTTCTAAACCTGGGCTGCACCACGCGCCGCCTGGGGGTGCGAGACGTGCCGGGTTTCTGCGTTCGATTATATGTGTATCGTATTATTTATGTAGTGTATTATATCTGTGTGTATTAATAAGGGGCGCGAGAGCATATTTTGAGAACCAAAGGGGTGCAGGCTGCAGTCTGTTATTGTCTAGCGACCCCATATAGAGGCTGGTTTGTCTGTCTGTCTCACTGTCTGCAGACGCCATATAGAGAGCAGTCTGTCTATCATTGTCTATAGACCCGATATAGAGATCAGTCTGTCACCGTCTCGAGACCCCATACTTAAACCGGTCTGTCTACCATTGTCTATAGAGCCTGCATAGAGACCAGTCTGTCTACCATTGTCTATAGAGCCTGGACAGAGAGCTGTCTCTCAGTCTATCATGGTCCGGAGACTCCGTCAGTGCCTTACGTGCGTATGGCCGCTGTCCGAAGGTGAAGATCTCGTAGAGGAGCACGCCGAAAGACCACACGTCGGACTTGGTGGTGAAGCGCTGGGCGGTGAGGCCCTCCGGGGCCGTCCAGCGCGTGGGAATCTTCACCATAGGCGAGTTCTGGGCCTGCACCATTGATGATGATCGTGATGAGGTCAGCAATCGCGTCATCACCTCAATACCACACAAACGTTTTTATCGCAGCCGATATCTGGGCGGCAAAAAGAATGGTCTTGGCCGAAGCGGTTTGATTCACGCCGGAGGAAATCCACGCAGGATTTCCTCCGGGTTCTCCAGTTTCCTCCCACAACTTAAAAAAAAAACACTTGTAAATTAATTGGCCGATAACATAATCATATATAAGACGCAGTGTGTGGCAATATGTTGGCACCGGCAAACCGCCTGGCTGCCTCCTCCGCTTCTCTGCGATTTTCTTGCGCCTCTGAGTCGAATTAATACCTTGAAAATTGCATTAATATTTGCGCGTTAAAAAGAGTGTAGTATTATTATTATTAATAATTATTTACGATTCGTACATCATTTTTTACACCAGGCTGCATAATAATGATTTGGAGGAATTTGTATCCTGACACCCGCCCCCCACTACCTGATACAGCCAAACAAATGAAATTGCCACGTGGTGTACAAGCTTCTAACAACGCCGATTACAAAAGTTTCAGCTCATCCACCAGTAAACCTGAAGAATAATTGTCACGGCGAAATTCAGCACCGGTTAGACACGCGACGAGGAAGTCCGACTTCCCGGTTCCCCGTGGGAAGACACAATATCATCATCATTGTCAGAAACCGCTGAATCCTATATAGGGTTACGGTGAGTCGGACCCTATCCCAGCAGACACGGGGCGCAAGGCAGGGCTATACCCGGGATGGGACGCCAGTCCATCACAGGGCACCGGGGAACATTAGTCAGCAAGCCAATTAACCTATGCGGCAGCATGTCTTTGAACATGTGGTGTGGGAGGAAACCGGCCACTCCCGTTTCCTCCCACACCACATGACGTATAGAAATTTGCATACATTTTTCTGCGTTAACATAATCAACAAAATTCCACCCCATCGACCCACCCGCGAGTAGATTTTATCTCGCGAGAAATGTATTAGGACTCAGCAGTTTGTCGGTTAATCTAAAAAAAATCAACAAAACAAGGTGCTGTGAGCCTCCAGGCGCATATCACCCCGCATATCACCCCTAACCCACTCGGTGTGGGTTAGGGAGACAGCCGAGAGAATGGACGACGGCTAGGGGTCGAGAATAACGATGGAGGTGAAGACAAAAGACGGAAACAAGCCCAAGGAAACGCCCACTGTGGAGACGGAACGACGAGAGGCAGCTATGTGCACGGGCTTGACGGGTTGATAAGCTTAGTCCAATCACATCACCCTGCTGCCTCATGTCCCCCCCCCTTCCCCAGTTCGTAAGAAGGCGGCAGCAGCGCATGTAAAATGGCGCCACTTGCAAAATGGCGGCAATGCTTATAAAATGGTAGCTGTGTTTCTAAAATGGCGGTAATGCTTACAAAATGGCGGGGTGCTTCTAAAATGGCGGCGGCACGTGTTAAATGGCGGCAATGCTTCTAAAATGGCGGGGGGGGGGGCGCATGGTGGGCTACACACCTGCGCGAGGGCGAGCGAGAAGTCGCCCACGCAGCAGCGCAGCGACGGGTCGACGAGCACGTTCCTGGCGGCGAGGTCGCGATGCACGAGCCCTCGCGCCGCCAGGTATTGCATTCCGCTCGACACCTGCATGCCGAGGTGCAGCAGCTCACACAGCTCCAGACTGCAGCCCTCCTCACCTGCCGCGGTGTAAGGGCAATGGGGGGGTGGGGTGTGCAGGTCACAGTTCATGGGTCAATTCATGTTCGGACCGTTGCATGTTTAGGGGTTGAAGGTTAGGGGTTATGGTTCGTTTTATTTTTTCGTTCACTTGTATCACAACTGTGATTTCCACGTGTATTCTCCCTTGCTTTCACTCCTCGAACTTAGCTTCTCTCTGTCGTATTAGGCATTCCTCCCCTTGGCCGATGAGATATAACCATTAGTGATGCGCATGGGTACCTTGCTATCACTGCTTATCCACTCAAAGAGACACCACTTTCCCACCTTCCTGGCTCCACGCGGAGATGTTCGTCGAATGGCGGTAAGACCAACGTTTCGAATTCCCGAAGCGGGAATTCAGCCGAATTTGCTACTTGTTGTGTTTTTGTGTGCAGTCATTGTTGACCAAGTTGAGATCATCAAGGATTTGAACCTTGAGGTAATTTCCAAATTGGAAAATCCAGTTTCAGACCTCCCATTAACTTCGTCCTCCCTATGCAAATTTATAACGGGAAATCCCCCGACCAACTCGCTTCCACGTTGGCCGACCTTTACTTTACACTCCTGTCAATGATTTCCCCGGTAGCTGACTACAAGCTGGGTCAGTGCATGCGTTAAGTGAGTCTTAGAACGAACGCGTTGCACCGTCTAATAAAACCGTTTGGTTACATGTGGTATTCGCACCATTCCTATAGCGCAGGACTATTGCAAAGGCACTTATGAAAGCTCCTGTGGCCCGCATCATGCTCGGCTGCTGCCTTTGTCACCCCAGTGCTGATGCTTATACATCGTATAAGCTACTTATTTAAGGCTGAGACGCTTTAACAGAGGCACAGTTTCAGTTAATGTGATCACTACTGTTATTGGTCGTTAACGGGAATCAAACTCGGGTGACAAAGGCAGCAGCCGAGCATGATGCTGGCCATAGGAGCTTTCATAAGTGCCGTCACTTACCCTAGCAGCCAGTGTAGGCTACACGGGGGATTTTTGTCTTGCATTGATGCAGGTTTGTCACGGTTCGATATATGAGAATTGCTCCCAAGAGCTGCTCTATCGGCATAGCTGTGTCGAGCGTTCCTCCTCTATCCTTCGCGTCGTTTCGCCTCCCACGGTGGAATCATCCTCAGGCGTTCCAACGTGGGAGGCGAAACATCACGAAGGAGAGCCCTCGACACGGCTATCCCGAAGTGACGGCCATCTTTGGGGACGCTGGCAAATTTTTGCCGCTCTTATGATTGCCAGCTTCACAACCTTTCGGTGTATTCGAAGCAGCCTTAATCATTTAATTTTGTTACTTTGGTTTTTATTAGTTGTTTTTTTTCTGTCGTTGTGCAGCGCTTTGTGATCCTCGGGTGAAAGGCACTCTATAAAATGCTATTATTATTATAAAGAGACAACCATCGTGTACGTATGGAAAAAAACCTCAGACTTTGCATGACTTGAACCGTCAAAACTTCTTCCCAGGTTGCCACCTTATCCTGGTTTTTCCCAGGATCGTCCTCAAAAGTTGGGCGATCCTGGAAAAGCAGGACACGTGGCAAACCCTAGATGCCGCGCGCCCTCGTTAGGGTGCGCACAAGCCGGTGCAGCGGGTGAGACGTACCGCGCAGGAAGGCCTTCAGGTCTCCGCCCATGAGCTCCGTGATGAGCGACACGCGGCCTTCGTGGACGCACACGGCGTACAGGCGCAGCAGGTTCTCGTGCGACAGCTTCTTCATGATCTGCGCCTCCTGGTACAGCTCCTCCACCGGCAGGCCTGCCACGCAAGAGACAAAGATCCCCCCCGTATAGCCTTAACAGACTGTAGGGTCAAGTGCTGTCAGCGAGCGGCGCTTATGAAGGCTGGCGGGTCACGCGAGGGGGTGGGGGGTCAGTGCCACCCGCAGCAGACTTTGTCTCCCCGGTAAGAAGAGGAGCGTCGAACCCAGGTATTCGGCAGTGTCGGCTTAGTGTCTCAGACCCGACCATTCTTAAGAACCTCCGCGAAATCTGATCTCGGCCACCTCAGCGGAGGCGCCGATCGCCGGCTGGCGGCCGTTTCAGGCCGAGCGGACCTGGGCGCGTACCGGGATGGAGGGTCTTGACGGCCACGTGGTAGCGCTCCTGGTAGACGCCCTTCCATACCTCGCCGCTCTGCCCGCGACCCAGCGTCTGCACGCGGCGCAGGTGTGACGGCTTCACCTCCCAGCACTCGGCCCACTTGGGGTGTGGAGACATCACGTCCGACTGCACCTCCTACACACAGCATTAGAATCACGTAACAATCAACATAATAATAAATGCTGTTTATAACGCGTGGCACACATTCAAAGGTATTCATTCGAAGACAGAATGACTCAGAGGCGTAGCGAGGAAACTGCAGAGAGGCGGAGGAAGTAGCCAGGCGGTTTGCCGGCGCCAACATATTGCCATACACTGCGTGCAATTAATTGAGTGG
>JAZEWU010000039.1:399267-418026 GCA_036362915.1 Geotria australis | reverse complement strand
TCCCCACGTCCCCACGTGTTCCCAACATCCGGATACTCCGTGACGCGTTTCATTTTTAACGTGCATCAGTTTCATTCAGCGTGGTTTGCGGACCCGGTTTGCCTTTCCCTGTCATAATACGCACCTTCCGGATCTGGTTCCCATATCTTACCGGACATCTGTTAAGGATGGCCCCTGCGAGGCTCCGCCGGGAAGTCTTACACGCATGGCCCACTGGGCGGAGAGCTAGAGGCCGACCCAGGACACGCCGGAGGGATTATAGATCTTGTCTGGCCAGGGAACGCCTGGTAATCCCTCAGGAAGAGCTGGAATCTGTTGCTGAGGAAAGGGACGTCCGATCCACTTTCCTTGCAAATGTTGCAACTTGTCCCCTCTCAATGCTAAATAAGCTACCAATAATTTATTTTTATTTTCCCCCCATAGCAACGTATAACTGTATTTGTATTCGATCAATTTACGTGCAATGCTGTGTGTAAATGGTTTTTTTGTTGTTGTTCAAGTAACGTATTGTTCGTATTCTATTTTTGTCAATTCGCGTGTCAGTTGCGTCAATGCAGGAACCCCGCAAGGAGCTCGCACAGCTCACTGGGTTATTTGCCTGCCGTATTAACAAACGTGGCCATGTGCCGTCCGTGTGTCGCCGGCGCGCCACGTCCGGATCCGGTGTTTGTTCCCGCGCTCCCCACCCACCGGCGCTCGACGACTTCCGTTTCCGGCGGCGGGTTGTGACGCGATGGCCGACGGGTCCCGCCCTCGGTCCCCTCCCCCTCGTCCTCTCTTCCCTCCGTGCCGCCGCCGCCGCCCCGCTGTCCTCCTGCCCGCCTGGACGTCTTCAATGAATAAGCTCATTGCCGTGAGTGACGCCGCACCTCCCCCCGATTGACGGCGATAACAGGCGGCCAACGACGGCCGCCACGCTACTAGCGTCCATACGTACGTACGTACGGCGGCGGCGGCGTTGGGCTGCGTGCCTCGGAGGCTGCCCTTGTCAAACTGGCCGAGGAGCCGCCAGGCTCGCCAGTGGTGCTGCCTAGGCCCGCACCCACGCACCGTGTGTGGGCGTTAGACGGATTCCCGTGTATCGTAAGGGTTAGATTATATTCTAAATAAATGTTTGGGGGGGGGGTGTTAGGTGCGCGACACTTGCTGTCGAGACCTCTCTCCTGGTGGCTGACGCCCGAGGAGTACCCACACCCCCCACCCCTACGAGGGTTTCTTTGTCCATACTTCACCACGCTGGTACTCTCACGCCGGCCAGGTTGGTGGAAGCCACGGGGAGAGCGTGGGTGAATGTGATACGGAGGGGGGGCGGCATAGGCAGGGACGCGTAGAAGTGCAGTACAGCATCGTGGTTTTGATCGCTCGTATTTGCCCTCTGCTATTGGTAGCGTCGCCCTAAAGCAGCCTGTATCACCTTGGTCTTAAACGTGGGGGTGAGAGTGGTCCCCAAAATGACACGACCGGGTTTATTGTAGTCTTGCTTGGTGTGACCGGCTAGCAGCCCACACCGGCTACATTAGGTTGCAGGTCTGTGGCGATCGGACGAATGTGGTGGTGGCTGCAGTAACTGCACTGTGATTGTGTGCTGTGTTGCTCTGCTGTAGGGTGTGTTGGTGTGTCATGAATAGTGATGCTGGTACGAGACGCGCTTATGTAACACTAGCATTGACACGAACCCTAACACTAGTTCTGTATGCAGCAACATCCTGATACGACTTACACTGGTTATAACACATATAGCCCTCTCTGTAACACGAACATTAGCCCTGATACTAACACCGGTTGGTAACACTAACACTAGACCCAGTCTATAACATGAACACTTACTCCCGCCATAACACTGTCTTTCACACTATTACCAGCCCAATGTCTATAAAAGTCACACTAGCTCCCCCACTGTCACGCAGTAACGCGAGTCATGACAAACATTAACCGTGTCTGTAACACCAACCAGGACAGTAACATAAATGCTGACTCACATCAGCCGGCACACAACCTATCGCCGAGACCATCCCCTCCGCCAACATTACTCCTAGCCCTAACCCTAATTGCACCAGCCCTAACCCCAAACCCTCAATGGTAATAATCATGATGGCTATTCAAGATCTGTTAATCAAAAATGACCGCCATTCACTTTTATAGACCCAAGGCCGTCATCGTAAGTGTGTCTGATGCCACCACAACGCAACAAGCTCGCTAAGCACAGCTGCGTTCAACCCTGCCAGATCTAGCAGCTTCTGTAGTCACACGTCCTTCACGGACAGCAGGTGAACTCACCACCTCCACTACCACCCCCCCCTGCCCTTGTTACGCAGTTGTTGACACTCATACTTCCAGGCTCACCGTCGTCAGCATAACCACTTGCATCTAGTTTTCTCTCTGATGCCCAGTAGGTAGGTATGTCATTCAAGGATCGTCTCATCACGTTCTTCATCAAAGACAGACGCAAAGATTAGCCTTAAAAGATCGTAGGGTTCAAGTGTCGTTAGCGAGCACCTATGAGGGTCGACACGGCACACGAGGAGGTGGGTGACCAGCAGCACGCCTGGCTATTAGGTCTTGTGCTCGACACGTTTTTAAAGGGACACTCTTCGGCTCATCATCACACCCAACCGCCTCTGGGGAGGGAAGGCTTAGCGGTGGTGCATCCTCCTTACATTCCTGAGGTGCGTGGCGACTAACAGGTTAACTCCGCGCTTCATCAGGTACGTCCCCCACGGATGCCGAGCCAGGGACACCTGTAACGAGCGTAACCGCGTCCCCCGTACGTCAACAGTTTGCCTTCACGTACACGCCGTGCGGATCACGGGCGTTATTGACCCCACGCTTCACTGCGCTGGCTCCGTACGCCTCGGTGGTGGAGGCGGTCAAGTATGGACGTGAGAAGCATTCGAGTTCGTGACACGGGTGGGTTGATGTTGTCGAGCCGCCTTCTGGCGGACGACGCTGCATCACTCCCACCCCCCAGAGGCTGCCAAGGCCCGCGGGGGCGACGTAATTAGTACGCGTGGGCTCAGATTTCAGATGGCTCCTCCGCGACACTATTTTGACTCTTTAAATAGCCTCCGTGATTTTTAAGCCCCGTGTTGCCAAACACCTGTCGGCTGGGATTTTATGTCCGAAGCACAACAAGCAAGGTCTTTGTCCGCATGCTGTTAATTCGCAGAAGTAGTGGACGTCCCTTAACCCCGCTAGCTTTGCACGGTTAGTGAGTGGAACGCTGAGCGGTGCTAATTTAGTCGCACAATGACGGACGGTCAATTTGTTCCCGTTCTGACTGTGTTGCGTGTGGCGCGATTGAGTGTGGCCATGAGTTGGTGTTGATAATGAAAGCGCCGTTTCAGTTCTAGGTTTTGAGTTCTGGTGCGAGTTCGCGTTGACCAAGGTTCGAGTTCCACTAGTTGAGAAAAAAGTGTTTGATGTTTAATTTAAGACACGAACACGTGAGTTGCGTGTGTAAGTGCGGTACTGTATGAACAATCCATGAATGCAGAGTTGTTTGGCTTCCGATATGACAGTGCATGTGAACTTGACTGTGTCGTACACCAATCTCAAAAGCATTCTTACCCCCATTGTCGTTCATTGCACGGAGTGAAAGTCCAGTTGCACGGCTGCGTTAGAATCCTGCCAAAACCGTGCCGCGCTCTCCGTCTAGTTCCTGCTCACGAACTCCGTAACGTTCAGTACCGGTGCTTGCTTACAGTAATTACTCCGCAGCCGAGTGGTTCGTCGGTTACGGCTAACGATCATCATTGGCTAGACGCCAGGGACAACTGCGTACTCGGAAAGGGGGTGAAACGTGACACCGCTTGCTCCGCGAGAAACCCGTCGCCAGCACTCCCAACCCCTGCGCTCGTGAGCCGTCGCGCTTTTGGACCGCGATTCAACGTCGGCAATCGGTTCCGCTGTGGTAAATGTAGCAGTCTCTCTGGCAGTCGCGTCAGCAGCCACGGTCCCATCTACCACGGGATGAAAGCCTCCCTCCCCCCCAAAGCTGTCGCCATCCATCACATGGTCTTGCTCCGCGGTGATCCGTTACGTTTCTGCGCGGGAGTTGAACTGGTAGCCCCGTCTCCGCGGTGGAAGCCGCCGCCGCCGGGATCTCAGTGGTGCCGCCTCGCCGTCTTTTGAGCTTCGAGCCCGCTTGGCTACCTCCGCATTTAACTTTTCCAGATTTTTGTGTCCTTTTTTTGTTTTGTGCTCGCTCGACCCACGGGTTTGCCGGAATATTCTTGCTTGGCCGTTGCAGAAAGCTCTTGCTTTGACGCATCATCGTCGGTTTGTAATTTCACACTGGCAGTGGAGTCGCCCTCCCCCCGACGATTCGGTCAAGTGTCGCGATGTGGAGTCGCAAATCAAATTTGACGGTTCATTCTTTCGACCCCCCCCCAACCCCGTGCAGCCACTAGTGGCCAGGACGTTCTCTGCAATGGGGGGAAAAAGGCAATCACTTGTTAAATCAATTCGTGACCCAGAATGGCGAAATTTTTATCGAGTCGCCGGTCGAACTGCCTAAATATATACACGTGTTAACGGTCAGACTCGCGCTGTAGTAGGACTAGTCACCAAGCCGTCAGTGGGTCACGTCCAATGTTCCTCCAGGTGGTCACAATTCATTGACGCCCTAGCCCAGGCATCCGTGAGTGCCAAACCTGGGGGGTCAATTATAATTCTCTCTTATCATTGCAATGACAGCAGCAGCATTGTTAGCCACAAATACAATTAACACTGTTTGCAATTCCTTCCGAATGACACGATTTCCAGTGTAGTTGACCTCCCCTGGTCCGCTCTGTGTGGCTCCAGATTTGACAGTGGCTGCGACAGGTGCCCTGGCTGGCAGCTGCTAAACACGAAACTGCTATGTGGTTCTAGAATCCTGTTTACTTATCGCTGGGTAGCGAATGGCAGGGTGGGGATGTGGAGTGGGGGTTAACTTCTTTAACTCTTCCCTTATAAGGTTTAAAGCAGTTATGTGCTGGCTTGTGTCTCTGTGCTTTTGTCTGGCCATGTGTAAGGGCGGTGAGAGGTTTGCGATAAATCCTAAAGGTTGTCCAATACCAACCAACCTGTAGTATAAGTTCTGTTGCTGTGAGAGACTTGAAGTCTGGCCACATTGATGGGGCGGCAACGGTGGCGCAGTGGGCAGCGCTGCCGCGTCGCAGCAAGAAGGGCCCGGGTTCCGGTCCCGGCTTGGGCTGCGTTCCGTGTGCAGTTTGCATGTTCTCCTCGATTCCGCGTGGGTTTTCGTTAGGTACTCTGGTTTTCTCCCGCAGTCCAAAGACATGCTGCCTGGGTTAATTGTCATGACTACATTGCTTCCGGTGCCGTGAGATGTTGGAACTTGCTTACCCCTCCCAGCTGGACAACTGTTAAAAACGGCTACATAGCTCATTGGCTCCTTCCAGCTCATATTACAAACTGACTGATTACAGAATTATTGTCCAATAAAACCAGAGCTAAAAGAACTACTTGCAAATACTGTATGCAAACGAGTTTTACCCAGACAGCTTCTCCATCAGAAATATGCTAATGAAATTGGCAGCTTCGTTTCAAAACGATGGCGATGTGTTTTGCTCTTACAGCTACCCATCTGCTTCCATGCCGCTAATTAAAAACTTCCAAGGACAAACGCTTGTTGAAAAAACATTACGTTAGCCACGGTATCCGCGACCTTATTCTTTCTGTGAGGCGCACTATTTTGAACTCGTTTTGCTTCGTGAGTCTATGGGTCTAAACGTACGTGGGTCTCCGTGTAAGTTTATTGGACTCAGCGTACCCGAGTCTGGGGTCTGTTTCAAGTCATCGGTGACCGGGTTGAGACCTTCAACTCGCTCCCTACAGGGGAGAACCCGGTTTAATCACAACTCGGTCAATGCGAACCTGTGGATCTCTGTGTGAGTTACAGTGTGGCTCGGCGTAAGTCTGCACAGCCTGCGTAAATTAGTGGTGACCAGGCTGACACCATCAACTCATTACCCCTTGGGACACAGATTAACCAGAGCTTGTGCGACTGAAACATTAATTTTACCCAGTGGTGCTTGGCTCGGTGCTCTGATCTCTGAGCCGCCTGGCCCCAACTTTGTTTAATGTATACCTGCGTAACGGTAACGTGGAGCCTGATGAAGCGTCGCTGTGCTTCGTCCAAGTCGGCTGGGGTTATGCATCGAAGGTCGTGTAATCGCGCGTGGGAAATGCCCGTGACGGCTCCGGGTGCGACAGCGTAAACGCAGCCGCTGTTGCTGCCAAGGCTTGAGCATTAACGCGACGCTACGGTCTGTCCACTGCTGGATGAAAGCCTCCCTGCTAGCTGTCGCCGTCCCTCGCAGTGGCACGTCTCAAGCGGTGATGGCAGTCGCTTTAGTTGTGGTAATGATGGTGGCTTTAGAGGCGTTATAGGAGGTAGTGGTGGTACTAGAACAGAGCGGGAAATTAAGTTTGTTTTAGTGGTGGTAATGGTGGTCGTGGATGTAGCGTTTGTGGCGGTGCCGGTGCCAGGGGTTCTGGTGGTGGAGGTGTCAAGGTGCGCCTGGCTCAGGCGCCGTGGTGACGTCACCGTTACTTAGTGGCGAACGGCGGTTGTTGTTGTAGTGGTGTTAGTGCTGGTGGTGAAGGTGGTGACAGTCCGTTGCTTCTTTTCGACGCTCTGCATCATGAATGACGATGACGGTGCTGACCGAAGTCTGCCCCCAACCAGGATTACGAGGCCACAACCTCCTGGCTGCGAGCTTCGCGCACGGATCCCAGCGGCAACAGCTTCAGTTCGGGATTCTAACACACCGGCGCGATTCCTGTTTCGTAACCATTGCCTCGTCTGTAAATGTGTAACCGTTTAAATCGTTAAGAGACGCCTGCTCTGACGACAGCGTCACTTGTGTTAAAAAATAAAATATTCCTTTGCTCACGCCACCTGGCCGTAGCCCCCGTGGTCAGTACGTGTGTCTCCCCCGAGCCACTCAGCTGAGAGACCAAGGTTCGATACCTGGGTAGGCCAGCCTGACCAGTGCTTGAACTGATGACGGGGCAGAGACCCCGGCTCTAAATGGTATCGTAATCACGTTTGACAAAAGCGTTCTAAATACATCAGATCTCGTTATCAGATCTCGGACGCTGAGCAGGGTTTAGCCCGGTTCGTACTTGTGTACAGGTTACGAGCAGCGTTAATTCGTTAGTCTTGACCTTCGACCATCGTTCCATTCTCGCGACGTATCCTGCCCAAGCCCGCTTATTTCACGTGACATCCAACGTGATGTTTCTAAAGTGCACATCATTCCTTAGTCCAAGCGTCGCTCTATTTCTCGGCTCAGTTGTAAGTCGGAGCGTTCAGCTGCCCATGCTTCTGTGCGCGCTCGCGTTGTTTTTATCTTTGATCCATACGTCGTAGCTTGTGAATACTATACAGCGATTAAAAACAGCATTTTCCAGGAACTTTGCTATCATGCTTTCCGATAATTAACCGGCTCAAATTTGCCAACGTCACAGTGATTATACCATCCGCTCGTACCGAACGAGGTTCGATGAACCTTAGAAGCGGGCCCCCAGAGTTTGGCTCAAGGTTGTCGCGAGCAAAACAAAGGTCACTCGCGGGTTCGCGAAACATCTGCAGCCATTAGCTGGGAGGGTTGGCGCTGGCAAAACACTGCAGTGTGTGTGCACCTAGGGCAGATATTGAAAGCGGACGGGCATATACATTAGAAATGAAAGAATGGATGAGAGCAGGTTGTGGGCAGACTGCGTTATGTGAACGGGGATGAATACAGACTGGGACACGTTTTAACCGAGACGTTGCGGTCACAACGGTCTTATTGACGCGTTAGGGGCTATTGGACCAATGAGGAAGCTCCGGTTTCTGAAACGATCGTGAAAGATGCTTCCTTGCTTCTCATCGACAAAAATAAAAAATGTTTACTGGTGTAGGCTCTCACGGCTGCGTGTATGATTGTATGGGTATTACTATCCATAGCTGCTCTTACAGGATAGCCGCTATCCTGAAAGAACAGTTAATGTATTAATGCGTTGGCACCGTCCTTGGTCTGTCACAATAACTAAGGTAAAACACTCAGTCTAATGTGAACGAAGGCTTAGCATAGAGCCGTGATGGTAATAGGGACCTGGTGGAGAGAAAATTGGTAAAATTGACAAAAGGGTTACTGCCCACACTACGTGTGATGTCATCGCGTGGTATCGTCTCGTTGTACGACCTGCAGCATCGACCTGCGACGTTGTTGTTATTATTATCGCTGAGTAAATGTTTCCGCTCGCGAACGCCGATCCATCGCGCGCTGGTTCCCGTTCATGTTAATGACCGCGGGGCAGCCTCACAGACGGCGCAGCAAGTGGGTTCGTTTAACCCATTTGCATTGGATATCTGAACCTGATTCGCTGCTTCTTTGTACGTGTGGATTTTCTCCGGCATCTAGTTTCAATAATTGACGTCGGAACTTTTTTTTCGTGAGAATTGCTTCCGAGAGCTGCTCCTTTGGGATAGCCGTTGCAAGCGTTCTTCTTTCGCAACGTCTCGCCCTCCCACGCAGGAGAGGCATCTTCCGGCATCAGATACAGTGTGTGCTGCGTACTGCTATCCGGAAAGAGCAGCTCTTAAGAGCAATTCTCATACGTGGAGCTGTAAAAAAAGCCAACTATATATTTTAATTGCACAGTGTTAAAATATATATTGGTGGATAATTTAACATACGGGGCCTCGGTTTTAAATAAGGTGTCTTTAAAGAAATAATGTGGCTGATTTCTACCCACTGGATTCAAAACACTGTTTAAAAATAATTACTGGCCCACCATGTCGATGCAGGACGCTCCCAATTACAGAGCCCCGAGGCTCCGGGACGGTTTCCCGTGTAAATTCATGATGCTTGCAATGTTTAACCACGCAGCCGGTGTTAACGAAACGCAGCACCATTAGACTTTGCACACGTGTTGTTCTACGCGGTGTATGAGTAATTGGATCTGACCGCCATGGAGCCATCGTCGGCATCATCATCAGCCTTGCTCTATCCACTGCTGGCTCGAGGCCTCCCCAGCCCGTCGGCATCATCTCGCACGATCCGGCTGGTTAGTACCGGCGCGTTTCCTGTATTATGCGGCCACAGCCACCTGTTCGGGTTGGCGTCAAAAGTCGGAAGTGATTTCCTGCTCAAATGAGCATCGAGAAAGCACTTATCGCCCTGAGCCGATTATGTAAATTCCGCATTCCCACGGCAGGGCCGAGTCCGTCCATAGGAACGGTGTTCATTGTATCGGCCCGGGTGGGAAGAAGGGACAATCCGACCCCCCAACAGGGAAGCGGACTCGCACACTTTAGACAGTCAGCCGATCTACTGGTGTCGGTCTTAATGGGCGCTCGCCATCGGCACTCGGGCCGACAGTTGGTGTGTCTGTACCTGGGCCGGTGTGTGTTTCCCAGTAACAGTGGCTATCGACGGTTCCATCAGCGCTGGAACGCGGCCGAGCGTTTGAGTTACGCTTGCGTCGCAGAGTCGTCCTCCCCTGCGGACTTCTCTCCGAATCCCGCTGTCGTTGCGCCATCGGCAACGCGAGCGGGGACAAAGAATCCGAACATCTCGCGGAGCGTTGCGTCAACCCCGCCTTAGAGAACGGCCAGCGGAAGCGGATGTCACGGAACGACCGCTATAGACAAGATGTTCATCTGATACGTTTGGTAGTTTAGAGACGGAATTTCGCCTGAGTGTGTCGGGTGGGTCTAGGTGTTTGTGTAGAGCGAGCGGGGGTGCGGGTGTTCACATTGCACGAGCGTGGAGAAGGCAGGCCGTGGAGAAGGAGCGACAGGCCAGGCAGCTTTCACGCCGCTCACGGAATGATTGATGGATAACGGCGCTCGACCGATTCGGAGTTTATACCTCCGCCGCCAAACAGGAGCCGGTCACGGGAACGCTGCCCAGATGGGCACGGGGAACTTGCTTCTTCCCCTCTGCACGGCTGTCCGAATACTTGGGGCGGAGGTCGGCAGGGTGGAGCATTCGATGACACGCACGGAGGCGACTGTTAAAGTTTTGTTTTTAAGCCAATCGTTAACTTTTCCCCCCTTCCAGAATGTGAATATGCCGTGTCAGCATCACGTCGCGGGACGGACATTTCAGCGGACATGCGTAACCGTCAGGGGCCGCGAGATTGCAGTAGTTCTGACTAACGTAATAATAATAATAGCATTTATATAGCGCCTTTCATCCAGGTTTCGCGGAACAGCAGGCGGCTTCGTAAAAACCCGTTGGTGCACATTTCTCATTGGTTTTTCCACCTTTCTTGGGGGCGGATTGGTGGCGCGCTGGTTAGGGTGCTGCACATTGAACCCAGGTCGCGTATGCTAAGAGTGTGGGTACTTTCCACCTCTTCCGAGATGCCTGGCCAGTGTGGAAGTGTAGGCCAAAATAGCTTCCGCTCGAGGGTCTCTCCGGAGCTCCCTCTGGTGGAGGCCTCTTCCGCCAGCAGTGGCGTGAGCGGGCAATTCAGGGCTGCGCCTTTTATGTAATTGTAGTACTCGTTGAGCGGCAGCGCTGGTTACCATGGCTACCCGCCGCAAGGTGTGACTCATACGGCGCTGATGAAGCAACATTTGCCGGGGCGGTGGCGCTATGGCTAGGGCACTGCGCCGTAAACCTGGCAGCCCAACTTCTGTTCACAGCCGACATCGGCCGCAAGCGTTTTCCGAAGCGCGGCTCCTGACCGCGCGGTCGAAGCCGGTAGCCGGCACGGAGTCTCCGACACGGCCATTGTGAACCCTCGACCGACCGAATCTAACACCCTCCCCCCGTGGGGCGCCTCAACCGAATCTAACACCACCCCCCCGCCGCCCGTGGGGCGCCTCAACCGTTTCGCTTTGCTGCCAATCGATAAACGCGTTCCGGAGCCTCTTGCGTAACGCGTGGCCCCACCGACGGGACGGGACGCAGGGGAAAACACGCGCGGGCACCCGTGGCGGCGTCCTTGCGGTGCCCTCCCTCCCTCTGCCAGCGCCCCGTGCCCTGGCGCTCGGCCGGCGCCGGGTTCGCGTTCGCCACGGCGTTGCGCAAAAGATCGCGCGCGGCCCCCGGTGTTTGCGCCGCGCGGGAACGCGGGCGGCGGCATCGGGAGCCGGGTCCAAAGGACGCGCGGAGCGGGGAGCGGAGCTGGGTTGGCCGAGCGGAGCGGTGCAGTGTGGGTGAGTGAGCGAGCGGCCCAGGTCGGTGTCTCGTGGCGAGTGAGCGAGTGTGCGAACGGGTGTCGCGGGGCGAGCGGAACGGAGAGCGGTGTACGGCGCCGCGGTGCGGGTGGGCCGGTGCGAATGAACGAGCGACGGCGGTGGGTTTCGCGTGGTGAGTTGGCGGACGCGGAGCGGTGCGGTGTGTGCGGGTTGGCGTGAACGAGCGAGCGGCGTCCCGCGGTGGGTGGGCGGCCGTGCGAGTGGGTGAGTGGGAATCTCGTGGCGAGTGAACCGAGAGCAGTGTTTCGGGACCCGTGCAGTTGTTGGACAACGTGTGGTTGATTTCCCAGTGAGCGGGCAGCTAAAGTGACATCCTAACGATGGGCGGTTGAATGGGTTTGTGTACGTGCAAAGAAGCGAGCGAGCAAAGCCGTTGAAGCGGGTTATCGCGTGGCGAGCGTGCGGCTGACTAATTTGGGAGTCTCGGAGATAAGCGAGCGGGCGACGTAGGCCAGCACGTTTTCCCTGCTGTGCGATTGATTGACCCCCGCCACCCGGTCTCTTCGTGGACGAGCGAGCGATTGTCGTGAACGGACGAACGACCGAGTGAGCCTTTTTTCCGTCCTGCGAGTGAGCGGACCGGCAAAGACGCGGTCGCGTCACGGGTCACTGTGTCATTTGCGCCCTGGCGTCTGTCAGGTGTGTCACCTTGACCTGCGGCCCGCCCCATCGCGTAACCCACCTCACCGGTTTCCCAAAACAATTTACAATCCGACGGGTTTGATATAAATAAATTAACGAGCAGCACCCAAACGCGATCGCATCTCTGTACAGGAGCGCTGTACTTGCGGCTTATTTAATTAATCGAAACGGCTCATAGTATGCGGAGGGAAATGGGAAGGCCTCTATGAGTCCATGGATTTCTATACATGCATATTGGTCTGTGTGCGCGTCTGTTGATCTCTGTTCTAATTATGTGTATGGGTCTCTGTGAGTGTATAAGTCTTGCTGTGTTTGGGTCTCTATGTGAGGCTGTTGGTCTCTATGCAAGTCGATGGGTGTCAATGAGTATGTGGGTCTATGTGAGTGTACGAATCTATGGGTCTCAATGTGCCTCTATGGGGTCTCTACCCCCATGTGACTTGGCAGGGATTGGGGGGGGGGATGTGTTTTATACCGTAAATATTTTATTACTTGTTTCCATTCATGCATTTTTCAAGAGCAATTCATTTTTATTACTGTTCTCTGAATAGTCATAAAACAATCTCTCGCACAGCCAGCCTGCCTGCCTGCCATTGAGGCTGAATAGGGGTTACGATACGAGAGCTCACGGGAAAATTCGTGACTCAGAAAGTCGGTTCTGCGTCTCGTGCGCATTCACCTTGCTACCAAAAAGAGCGACAAATTTTTGGAACAAGTGTACTGATGCAGGTTTTCATGGCTTGATTCATGATGGTTGCCCTTCCGAGCTATTCTTTCGGGATAGCCGTGTCCAGCGCTCTCCCTGTCTCCTGAAGAGCAACCGAGTCCGAGTTCTTCGGCTGGTTGTCGGCGTAAGTTGCAAGTTAACAATAATATTAAGCTGTCACTTTTCACGTATTTTTTCGCTCTCGAAGAGAGAGGAGAACCGATCGGAGGCGCGCGGAACCGCAGAGAAGCGGGATAGGGGGAAGCCAGCCACGCGGTAAGACGGCGTCAACTTGCGTCACAGTACGGCAAAGGTTTTCTCAAGGCTTTTCTAGATTTCTCTAGAAAAGCATTTCTCAGACATCAAACAAAAGCAAGGTTAAGTCAAAAACCTACAAAACGGACAAGCAATCGATTGCCATTCAATGCAGACATCTGTAACAGCGACTTCGCTTTCAACCAAACATTTACCCTGTCTTGTTGACCGCCTTCTAACTTCAGGCCTCGAACGTTTCTCTCTGCGGAAGGACGGCGATCGTGTCGACAGTGATGGCGGCGGTGCGCGGCGACCGTAGCCCGTCTCGCTCTTTAACCTTGACGCGTCGCGTTCGCCGCAGGGCAGGAAAGCGGCGAACGGGGTGGCAGCTGTGCCGATACGTCGTGGCGACCTCCCCTGACCCCCGGCCCGTGTCGTGTCCTCCTGCAGAGGTGCCGTGGAGGTGGCGTCGCCTCGTGTATGGCCGTCCTGCGCACAAGCGACAGCGGATTCTGCCAAGCGCGGTACACGGCGCGCGCGCGGGTGTGAACGAGCAGCCTCGCCACAGACAGGGGGCCCCGTCGGACGGAATCCAGTCCCTCTCCCGTCCGTCCGTCCGCCCGCCTGCCCGTCCGTCCGTCCGTCTATTCGACTGTCCGACAGACAGACCGACCGACCGGGCCGTCATCGTCAAATTAATCCACGGCCGTTTGTCAGCGCGTGACGGCGGAACAACAAGCTCGCTCCGCACATGGGGTAAACTGAACACGGTGAGCGCCGGAGAACTAGTTTGGTGAGAGAGGAGAACTCGGAGCTGGGCAGCCCGAGGGCCGATGAGAGAGGAGGAGGCGGCGCCGGCAGGCATCGCGTGAGCTGCCCTGGGTGGCGGCACAGAGAAATCCGGCGGGAATTTCTCCCTCATTGACCGAGCAAATTTTACGTAAAAAAGATATTTTCAACAAAGCTGCGGGAAACAAGAAACTGAACGACACTGCACTTCCAGGGGCCAATTTTAGTATTTTTTGTTTTAAACCAGAAATACATCTATTACAATCGGCCCCTCGAAGTGAATAATTGAAATCGTAACATTTAACAACAGCGACAACAACAACGACGAAAAATAACATTTTAAATTAAAGCCCAAAAGCTTCTCGGAGAGGTTTGGCGGGAGGAAGCCGGGCGTTGACCGGGAGGAGGGAGGCCGATTCCGGACGCGAGAGAGCCGCCGTGGAATGGCCAGGATGAATCGCCTGGCACCCGTCGAGCTGAGCTACAAGAACATGCGCTTCCTCATCACCCACAACCCCACCAACGCCACGCTCGACAAGTTCATCGAGGTGAGGGCGACCCGCGAGCGAGCCGGATACTCACCGGAGCCTCCTCGTTGCTCCCGGCCGGAGGTTTCGATTCGAGAATAAGTGTGCGACGAGCCCCGCGGGGTTCTAAACGCGGCTTGGGGAAAGATAAATAATAGTAATGTTAACTAATGTAACATTTATAACGCGTGCACACAGTCATTCCATGTTCAAGGTATTCATTCGACGAGAGAACGAGTCAGCGGCCCGAGGAAAGTGCAGAGAGGCGGAGGAGGCAGCCAGGCGGTTTGCTAGTGCCAACATATTGCCACACACTGCTTCCTATATATTATGATGTTATCGGCCAACGAATTAATTAGTTTATTTTTTAACTTGTGGGAGGAAACGGGAGAACCCCGAGGAAACCCACGCAGAACAGGGAGAGAACACACGAACGCCACACAGAAAGGTGCCCAAGGCGGGACTCAAACCGCCTTGGGCAAGACCATTCGTTCTGTGAGGCGCAGATGTTACCACTGCGCCACCCTGCCGCCCGTCATTGTCGTCGTCTTCGCCATCGGCGTCCGTAATCGTGGTCATCACCATTATTGTCCGTTGTCATCCACCATCATCGTCATCCAACGTCGTCATCGGAGGCGTCACCGTGGTCGTTATCGTGCTTCTTCTTCTTTGCAATTCTTCGAAGCACGATGGTCAGCCTCTGGACATCGTTGTCTTTCAGCTCGGCCTCGAAGTGTCTGGTAGAATTCGCAGGCAATACCAAGTATTACCTGACAGTTATCGTGCTGTCTCCACGGTTGGTAAGGTCGCTAGTGCCACCCTGTGGCAAGTCAGCGGGGGTTGTTTTGTGTGGTGCCCCTGCCACGTGAATGTGAAGTCTTGCACTGCCTGTTCGTTGCTCCAAGTGGAATTTGTCTTTTTAGATTGTGCTACGGCCCAATTCAAACATTTTGACGACAGCGCCAACCAGTCCATTATATTTGGTGTAACTGCGTCATTCGTGCATAACTGCAGAGTAACAAACAGCTGTTGTGTTGGGTTACGCCTTTAAGCTGGCTGTCGAAGCCGGAGCGTTCCGAGCCAGCTGCCCGTCGTTGTGCGTGGCTCTCAGTGTGTTACCATTGGTGGATTTTGGCACTGAAAGACGGGGAGTAGGAACACGTGGATTTAGAGAACTTCCGCAAGTTAGAGACGTCACATGGACCGTTAAGAAAAGCGAGCGGGCTTGGGCAAGACGCGTCGTGGATAGCCGGGTCGGTGGTCGAGACCGATGACAGAATGGCAGCGAATCGAGGGAATGGCCGACAGGACGTCCACTGCAGAGATGGAGCAATGAACTCGGCTCGTGCGCCGGTGCTGCACAGATTTTTGCGTCACAGGACCGCTGAAGACCTGCGACGGTACGGTGAGGCTTTAATCCTGCAGGAAATAGACCATGGCTGATGATTATCAGTCGGGTGGCAGACTGGCACAATTATAACACTTGTGGCCTTACAGTAAGAAAGTCCTGGGCTTGATTCCCGATTCGGGCTCCTTTTGGGTTTCCTCTGTATTATCAGCTTTCCTGCCACAAAATAATAAAACCGTGCAGTGTAACAGGTATTGGTGACAACATCCCAATACTGGATATTTACCTGCAAATTACCGATTTGGCAGTGCTGTGGAAGCAGTCATTTATTACCCACGTTTGTTCGTCACGTGACATCCGTGTTAACCTGTCGTGTCAGGTGGAGGAGGGTGTACAACACACACACACGTTACTTACGCGATCCGGACCAAAAATCAATGACTAACCACCTTTCCTTTTCTAGTGCCTGTGACCGACTGTGATAATCGTCATTAACGATCGTTTTTTGGATATATTTTTTAAACTCAGGAGATGAAAGGGTACGAGGTGGGCACGTTGGTGCGCGTGTGCGAGCCCACATACGACAAGACGCCCGTGGAGAAGGAGGGCATCACCGTGCTGGTAAGCAACGAGGCTGCGGGCATTGGTGGCAGCGCTGGCTTTGTGGCAGACCTCTCCCAGAGTGGGTGGGTAAGGTTCCTGGGAGCCCACGATATCGTTTCCCACAATTATCCAATGCTGTTGGTGTTGTTGCTGGTTCAAAGGGCCGCTATCCAGGTCGACCCAGGTTGGTCGGTTGCCACCTCCCAAGGATCTGGGTAGTGGAGCATGATGTTTTATCCGGATGCCCTTCGTGGAGCCAACCTCTTTTAGACGGACGGTCTACAGATCGTTATTTGGCTGGAACCTCCCCGCAGACCTGTTCACCAAAGGAGACCCTATCAGGTGTGCTGGACTCTAGTTGACAGCTCTGGGGTTTATTGGAACACACAAACTCCTCCACCACCATAAGGTTTCGAGACGATTTTAAATTTCAAGATACGTTGAATGTTGCAATATCGTTTCCCAAGGTGATATGGTACAATCTCAAATATTCCGGCTTGATGGTTATTGTGATATCGTTTTACTACAGCTCTGCGTAGGTGTGTCACCTTCGTGGATTGTATAGTTGTGCGCTTTGCTGCTTCCTTGCTTGCAGTCTGAATAAATGTTACGTAAAATTGAGCCTGCAATGAGTGTTGCGGTCGTTACAATATAGAACGTTTATAACACACGCACGGGGGTCAAGGTAGAAGCGTTCACGTCGCGATCCCTGTCAATTAATACTCGGTATTTACCTGCAAATTCTACCAAACACTTCGAAGCCGAGCTGTCCAGAAGCTCAACAGATGCTAGAAGCCCCCTCAGTCCGGAGCAAGAAGAGAGGCCAATACCCGCCCGCTTTTAAGGCCAGCACTGACTGTTATATCTCTAAATGTCGAAGGGCTGTCTGCGACTAAAGAAGAACTTGTTGCAATGGGAGAAACTGTCATATAACCATCACGCTTCGAAGAATCGAATCGAACACACGCACACGTGCAAATATGATTCCAAAACCACAGTGTGGATTATTCAATTCACTTCAACTTTATTGTCAATCCTGTCATATGTACAGGACATATAGAGGATCGAAATTTCGTTTCTCTCAGACCCCGGTGTTGGCATATACATGGACTGGAACACAACAACAAAGGTTTAAAAATACTAGGATAAAAAACAAAATACTAACAATGTTTTTATATTTACAAGTTAAGCTAAGCTGGGGTCGGGGGCGGGGACAATAACAAGGCACCGATCTAGACAAAAACTATAATTATAACAAGTATAGTGCTAATAGAAATAGTATAGTGCAGATATTTGTAACTGAAAAGATGTGCAAGTAATATGCCATCTACAGGACAAGTAGCCAGCAGCATCCCTTGAACGTAATGGTGTTGTATAATCTCCATGTCACCAGTTACTGTAGGAAAAATAATATTCCAAAAAAACACTCATTTAATGGGTAATGATTGTGTGAGTCTGATATCTGTGAGTTTAATGCCGATGGTGAGGAGGTGGCGGTGGTGGTGCCTGTGTCTGAATGAGTTTGATGATGTAGGTGATGTAGGTTTTCACGGCTCTACGTAAGAGAATTGCTCTTTCAGGATCGCCGTGTACGAGTCTTTCGACACGGCTATCCTGAAGTAACAGTTACAGAGCGTTTGATGATGGTCATGGCGAGGAGGAGGTGGCGGCGCTCGTGTCTGTACGAGTCGGTCCGACGGTGCCGACGTGGTGCCCCGTGCGCGCGCAGGACTGGCAGTTCGACGACGGCGCGTCGCCCCCGGACGGGGTGGTGGACGCGTGGATCGACCTGCTCAAGGACAAGTTCCGCGACGAGCCCGAGCGCTGCGTCGCCGTGCACTGCGTGGCGGGGCTCGGCAGGTGAGCCCGCTCGCACGCGCGCACACGGCACGTGCGGCACGTGCGGCACGTGCGGTGCGCGCGACACGCACGGCTCACGCGGCACAACAACAACTGCCGGTAGCTGCCAAGTGGCGGCGACGTCACCCCGACGCTTGTGCCAGGCCGTGTTAGATAGATGCTCATTATTACAGCGGAAAGTACCCAGTGAGTTTTTTACGGGATTCCTACGACGCAACAAACACGGTGATACCGTGCGCATACAGGGACACGGGGGCGACACGGAGAATACAAGGACACGGACGTGGAGGGACCGGGTGAAACACTCTGGCGATGCTACGTGAATACACGTCAGGATATAGAGACGCACATGGAGAACACAGTGACGCAGGACGCGTGATGTTGCAAGTGCGATGCTGTGTTGGGCTGTGTACTCGGTGTGTTGTGTGTACTCCTGGGCTGTGTACTCAGCGTGTCCCGTGCACTCTTGTCCTGTGCCACGCGATGCAGGGCGCCCGTCATGGTGGCCCTGGCGTTAATCGAGGCCGGTATGAAATACGAGGACGCCGTGGCGCTCATCCGAGAGTGAGTACATTGAGGAGCTCCTAACGAGCACTAACACATGCCAACGAGCTCTTAGCACGCTTTAAAGAGCTCTTTAACGACCCACCAGTGAGCTTTAAACAAGCACTGGCACGCGTTAACGGGTCCTATCATGTCCAAACGAGGATGCATCAGAGCGCATCTGAGAGTGAGTACCATACCGAGCTCTTAACCACCCACTAACGAGCTCTTAACCACCCACTTACGAGCCCTTAACCACCCACTAACGAGCTCTTAA
>JAZEWU010000039.1:310014-329001 GCA_036362915.1 Geotria australis | reverse complement strand
GACACTCAAAGTCGGGCCCCCCTAACTTCTGGTCAATTCGAGGACATTACATTTCTATCATTTGCCACTGACGGCAGCCGTGCACTAAACACCGTGCCACCGCTTCCACCCAGGCAAACATAAGCGGGTCGATAGTTACTACAGAATTACTATTAGGTAAACATTCGTATGTCTATTTTTAATCTGGACATTTTTTTTATTGATTTTTTTTTATCAGGCCCCACGGTGTAAGCTCGTCACCAACTATTATTAACAGTCTCTCTGGCTTCTCTGTGTATGTGGAATAAAGGGCAGTTGCCCGAAACGTTGCATACACTATATTTTTCTTTTAAGGCTACAGTATCAATGACGAATGTTGACTGTCTTTTGCTAATAAGTGGGTAGAGAAATTCTGAACGTGTTCACACATGTCTTGCTGTGTCACATGGCGTGGAAATGAATCAGACAGACACGCCATCATTCAGGCGGCAAAACCAAAACATCCGTTTATTTGCCAATTAATAGATCAGTAGCAGCGTGCATTTCCCCAACGTGAATCGACAAAAATATATATACGTCAATCCGGAATCTGTCACAAACATGCTGACGCACATTACAAAATTAACAGACAGTACTCCCAATAAATATACCGGCTCTAAATTAATCGATTAAAACTGTTCTTTAAAACTTTAATCATTAATACAACCCAATTTCTTACACGACCCCCTCACAACACCAACGCAAGTGTATTCATTTATTTTAATAATAAATAGTTAAATGGAGATAGAGGGTGTGAAATTCCAAGAGTAAATCTGCTAGTGGCGTTACAGTATATAAAGGTACAGCCCTGCAACGGCTTGCTCACTCCACTGCTAGTGTGAAGGGCCTCGGAGACACAAATGCTGCGGTTATTACCTTTGTAAAGCATTGATAAAGATTAGTGTTACCTTACGCAGTGATAGCCATAACACGAACAACCCACTGCGTCAGATTAATATATATTTGCACGTGTATTACACCGAATCAAATAAGCTAATTCTTATTTGCCTAAAGCTGGATACAGGCGACAATACATCGTAAACTGGTCGCCAAAACAGTGGTGTATAAGCTTTAGTGTTAATTAATATAGTGCGTTCTTTTTTAAGATTTTCAGAGTTATGTAACTGTACATTAAGAGGAATTGGCAGACAGTCCATGAGCTGGTCTAAGGCAGCCTTTATAAGAGGAGAGCTTAACTCGAAGGCTTTCATGACCAATGTTATTCATAGTGAGGTTCTGTTTGTGAGTTTAGGTCATGTGAAGGTGTGTAAGTGAAGTGCACCCGTCGATATGCCGGAGCAAACGAATGAGCACATGCATCACTTGCATTACAGCTAGCATCATATGCTAGCTGGCATTACAGCTAGCATCATATGCTAGCTGTAATGCCAGCGAAACGTCGGTGCCATCTTTTGAGATAAGTGATGCATGTGCTCTTTCGTTTGCTCCGGTATATCGACGGGTGCACTTCACTTACACACCTTCACATGACCTAAACTCACAAACAGAACCTCACTAAGAGGAGAGCTCTATGGGCATCGACACACGGGTTCTGTATCTAAAGACAACACGGTTCTTTCTCAGCCAAGACAGGAGCTCTGTATCGGATAAGACGAGGGCTCTTGATCAAAAGAAACAATCATTCTGTGTCAGATTAGGGTTCTGTATCGGATTAGACTAGGGTTCTATATCGGATTGGATATAGGTGCTAAACCGCATTGGTAACCGACTCTTTCACCATAAACTGTATGCTCAGCTACTTAAATCTAAGGGATATGTTTTTTTTGGTAAACCTAACCATGACCAATCATTATAGCGCAATTCACTTATGAGAGATATATATATTATACCTGCCAATAACATCGCAATCGTGCTGTCGACAGTTGAGGTATGTGGCTAACCCGGATCATGCTGGCGACTCCTACAGGCGACACCAGGCGCGTCGCAGGCGCGTGGTGTTGCGGGTGTTGCGAAACCGCACTGTCACAGAAACATGATTCCATCCCCTCCACTTTTTCCTGAGGTAGTCTCATATCATATGTTGCGACACCCGCACTTTCACAGAAACATGATTCCATCGGCCCCACTTTTTCCTGCAACACCCGCGGCTGCGACGCGCCTGGGCGACACACGCTTCGTGTCATCACATCGGGGACCGGGCCAACGGAAGGTGATACCACTGGTCCACTCAATAGCCGCTATTACGCAACACACCCCCCGCCCCCCGGATCGTAACCTAATCTTGCTGGAGGGGTTTGCGCGTTCCAATAAACTTACAGCAATGTCGCCTAGAGTCTAGCACTCCTTGCTAGGGTCTCCCTTGGCGAACATGTCCGGGGGGTGGGGGCGGGGAGGTTCCAGACATACAACGATCCAAAGACCCGTCGGCTAAAGAATGTTGGCGTCAGGCCGTATAATTCTGGTCCAGTACCCCCACTATTGAGGGGCAACCGGATAACCCGGGTCAACCTGAATACCGGCCGTTTGAACCAGCAACAACACGAGCCGGCGCACCTTCACGATCTGTAAACAGCGGCTCGCCGCGTGTCCCTCATCCATATATTTACAGGTCTCAGCCCTCCATGCTCAGCTGGGATTAATCAAGAGACGCACTATGTCAGTATGGAAAAGGAGCAGCCAAAAAATTGGTCGCTCATGCCACTACTGACGAACGGGCTTCCATTAGACTGATTAGAGGGAGCTCTGGGGAGCTGTAGATAACCCCTCTAGTGGGTATTTGGCCTACTCTTCCGTGCTACATTTATACGATGGTTTACTTACGTGACATAATTGGTTTAGAACTTCGGCTACGCACAGACTTAGGCTTAATATCAAATCCAGGATCTTAGTGGCGCTGGCTCGGTGCTGTGACATGGCCATTACGAGCCCTATGAAGCATCCAGCCAGCTCGCTTAGATGGAGTTAACAGTCGCTATTACTGACCAGCCGTGATGGGTTGTGAGGACTGCACTCTGTGCCAGTAGCCCAAAGATGCAGTCAGCTGTTCCACTACCACGACTGACTGGCAGTGGATAAATCAATCATCTCAGTGTTAACAATGCAGCAGCCGAGTCGTTTGCCCGTGTCTAAGAGATGCACTCACTATGAAATTAACAATCACTGCTAACGGGAGGGGGCAAAGATCAGGGCGAAATCTTGGCACCTACAAAGCCTAGCATGGCGCAGCCTTCACTACGAGTAAGACGTCACGAGACATTCGTGATTTTTGTCGATCTCAATGCGAAAAGAATTTGCTTGTGCCACTGCAGAGCCGCGAGGAGATCAGGCGGAGGCCAGTTGGGTTACAGGGCAGTCTATGGTACTAGTGGGGAATTCTAGCATGGTTGTTAAACTGGACGGCAGCAGTAGGGTATTCTGGGACTGCTACTGTGCAGGCTTTGCGGCTGTGTTGCGTAGCTCTCCGCAGTGATTTCGGGTCGCACCGCACGTTGTCCGACACAATGTCCTGCGTTCCGCTCCGCGAGCTCAGAGCTTCTTGAGGAACTCATTTCCTGCTCCCAGCTTCGTCAGGAAGATGCTCCACCGGGAAGCGAATTCGCTTCCCGCGGAAACACCCAGGAATTGGGAGCGAAACGTCGGACGTTACGCCCAACAGCGCGCGGAACAACCCCAACACGCGTCTGAGAGCTCCGACTCTGGAGCTGCTACAAAGTCCCTGCAGCACCCGTGAGGACTAACGACACCGGTATAAAACAGGGGCGGTAGCCAAAGGGAATTATGGAATTGATATAAAACTGTTTAGGGAGGCCTGTGACCAGTCCCCCGGCGGCGGCGCCTCATTACCGTGCAACTCAAATCATTTACCAGAGAGCGTGTCTCGCCTGCCGTAAAAAGGGAAGGCGATAGACCCTGTGACATCGTTATTTGCACACGCGCACGCTAGTGGCATTCGGCAAACATTACCCAATGTACAAAAGAGAGGAATTACACACAGCGTCCCTGACGTCCAGTTATTGCTAAATGTGATCGATGTTACGAGCATTCCGTTCGGATAATTAAAAGACGATGAATTAAAATGAGGGGTAGACTGTCGAAAACAATAACTGGATAACCTACGTAAAGATATTTATAACCCATGCTGGCTTCTTTGGAACACTTTACAATCCACTTCCGTTAATTGTTGTTGCATTGTCTCCCCACGATGAGCTTAATAATCCACTCACTCCATCCACGCAAACGCCTTTCTGAACAATGACACCCGAGTGGGTTATAAAGTCTCTTCAGGACCACCCCTCAAACGATAGCGGACGCATGGAATAGACAAAAGTGTTTCCAAAGACTTAAATCAGATGCTCAGATTTTAGGCAGGGATTAGGCTACGGTAGTATGTAGGTGTGTCCTGTGAGTGCAATGGGTGGGTAGCCTCACATCTATCCTCAAAATTATTCACAAATCCCACCCCTCGAGGCTTGGGCTGGGCGGGTTTGCGTGAAACAATCTCTACGAGGGTTTTGTGTGTTACGTGCAGCAGACACTGGGGACTGGGTTAAAACCAACTAGTTACGCTCGACAACGCGCTTTAACTACGGGCGGCTGAAACCTGGATGTGAACCCGTACTGTTGGTGGAAGTTACTCAGTGGCTCCGACATGGTCATTATGAACCCCCCCTGAGACACACCCAGGATATCAATGTTGCAAGCTCAGCGACTTCGGTCACAGCCATTATGAACCGCGTTGGAATAACGAACCCCTGTCTCAACTCCATTAGGTGTCACAATTCAAGATCACAAATTTCAGCCAGACAATCAGTTGTTATTCTTTTAACACTGTGGTGCATTGCATCACCTCTAGTCAGGGGTGAATGTAACTTAATTTTTTTACCAGTACGGTTATATCATAACCCCCCATTCTCACCTGAACTGTACTACTGTACTGAATGCCACTTTCTTACCGGTACGCCGTAATGGACCGTACCGGCTTACTTTCACCTCTGCCTCTAGCGGCGCTCACAGAGGGTCTAGCGAACCCATCCCATACGACATCTAAGCAACTCAAACGCAATCGATTCTTACAGACGCGATTCAACGCATGTCTTGTATCTCGAGCTTTCGAAAATCGATTGTAACCGTTACGGACCAAAATCGTTTACCCACCGAGAGAGACCGACAGAGAAACATCCCAAGATCCCTCCCTCAGCATTGCCGGGTCGGTGACTCTCGACAAAGCCGTTGTGGACCGATCGAGCCACCCGCCTCGGCCGCCTGTCGGCGTTTCACGATACACGTTTAATCCGAAGTGTGAAAGCAAAAGTGAAGGTAAAGGCGATGCTCGGCTGCGCGAGTAGCGGGCGCCGTGTGGACGCGTCACGCTGATCGAAGTCCATTAGCGTTTATATTCCCTCCCTGCCCGTACTTGACCGCACGCCCTTATTTGGGCACGAGCCCCCGGGGTTGTGGGTAGAGCTGCGATGGTGGAGGTTGGCCGCTCGGAGACGGAGATTTCTTTGCCGTCTTGGGCCTATCAAAGAAAGAGAATCGCATTCATTTCATACAGGGTGTCTCAACCAGCGTCATATCCCATGCAGGGCGTTTCAATCAGATCATCACATCCATGTCATCAATCTCAATCATATCGTCACGTCCATCTCATTCGTCTCATCAGATCGTCATATCCATCTAATGCGTCTCAATCAGATCATCACACCCACGTCACGAGTCTCAATCAGATCATCACATGCATCTCACGCAGGGGACGTCTCGGTCATGTCACAGCGTGCCGGCGCCCCCACCTCGTGCGGTCCCTGCGCAGGGCGGCGCTGGCGCTGGCTCCTCCTCCGCCTCCTCCGGTGGCGGCGGTGGCGGCGGTGGCGGTGGCGACGAAATCGCGGTGGCCGTACGAGGAGCCGGCGTCCACGTGGATGTCGGCCTCCTGCAGCATCGCGGCGTCCAGCGCGGCCTGCACGCTGGCCGCCACAGCGGGGCCCTCGTAGTCGCGCGTCGTGCGGTGCGGCGGGTCCAGCTCCAGCGACGCCACGTTCACCGCCTGGGCACCGACCGCCACCGCCGCCGGTCAAACCGCGGAGTGGGGACGGGGGGGCGGCCGCGGCTGCTGCGATAACACGGCGGTCCCTCGCTTCACGACAATCATCCGTTCCAGAGCACGCGTCATAATGCGAAACCGTCGTAAAGCGAGACCGATAATACTGGTACTGTAAGAGCACATGCGTGGTTCAAACAGAGGAGACGTATACACTGAGATGCAAACACTAAAAAGTGCTGCTCTTGGCTGAGAAGCTACCCAAGTGGCATGCATTTGCATTGCTGATTGGCTATCGCGCCACCCACGCTCACTCGCAGCCACGCTGACGTGCAGCCATGTCCTAACACGGATGGTATTATTACCACCGATTATGCAAGCAGCTTCGTTCCGATAATGACTCAGAAGAGCGAGGGACCGCAGAGACGGGGGAGGGGGAAGGCAGCCGTGCAGTAAGCCAGTGCTAAACTTTGTCAGCCAAACAATGTGCCCGCTACATGTAATAAGATTCATTAATTTGCTATCAGTCCATGCTTAATCCTATACAGGGTTGCTGTGGACCGGAGCCTATCCCGGCGGATACAGGACACGAGGCAGGGCTATACCCAGGATGGCACGCCAGTTCATCACAGGGCACTGGGGTCAATTTAGTCAGGCCAATTAACCTAGGCAGCACCATGTGGTGGGTCTGTGGGAGGAGACTGGATTGGCCCATCGGAAACCAATTCCACATAGAAAGGAACGTGAGCCTGGAGTCGAACCCAGGTCTGCGGCTGCTGCACCACCATGGTGCCCACAAGTTGACACTAGTCTTGACGGTATATCCCCCACGTAGCCCCAGGCTGTTGGAGCAAGCGCTGTTAGCAAACGCCTATTAAGGTCGGCACTGAGCTCAGCCACCTTAGATCTCCCCAGTGCTGATGTTTAAACAAGCGTAATCCATTTAGAGAAGACCCAGGACTGGTACATATAATCATCACTGACGCTAGCCGTGGCTGAGAATCATACTCGGGCAGTGGGGTTCGTAGCACGGTGCGCTAAGCCACGAGCCTCCCGCTCCCCACACACAGACTAGTTCGTCACAGGCACACACAGTTGCCATGCAATACCCGGTAACGAGGGTTGGGAACGATGACCGAGGAGTCCAGGGCATGCTGGGAAATGGGTCTCTTGTATCCAACGGCTGACGCAGGCCGCTGCATCATCTGCTGCTCCCTGTGCACACATCACCACCACGATCACCACCACCACTATTATCACATCGTCATCAAGATCATCACTATCAACACCACCATCACAGTTACCACGAAATCGCCATCACTGTGTGTCCCCACATTTGTTTGTGTATATGTGGGGCAGCGGCAGTGTAGCGGTTAGCGCGTCGCACTATGAACCCAGCGACCCGCTATCAGCACTTCCCTGAAGAGCATGTTTAAGGGCATGCGGGGGATCTTCGTCCGTGTGTAGTTGTGCGTGTGCCCGCGTCTGCGTGCGTGTCTCACCCCTGTGAGCGAATCAGCGGCTGCAGTTTCCACTGCTCCTCTTCCTCATCGAAGAAAACTCTCTTCATCAGCTTCGACTTCTCCTCGGGGGGGATGAAGTTCTCTATGATGAGACACCTGACATTGAGGAAAATAAATACACACACAGAAACTAAACATCACGCAGGCTGATAAACACTGTAAATGGTAGAACCCCAATTTCTAGTAATACAATGAAATCAAATAACATTGGTGAGATGCATCTCAGGGATGACAAGACTGGATCGCGTGAGAGGCACGAGCAGAGGTGAGAGACGACGAGGTGACGACGAGGGCTGAGAGCCGACGACGACGGCGACGCACTTGAGCTTTAGTTCCCGCGTGAACTCGTTCTGCGATTGCTCCTGCTCCTGCCGCTCCTTGCTGTGCTCGTCCTGCAGGTCCGTGATCTCTGACTTGATGGCCTGCAGCTTTGCAAAGAGCTGGTTGGGGATGGGGTCGGGTCGGGAGAGGCCGGGAGGGAGGGAGGGCAGGCGAGTGGGCGGTGTTACTGACGAACCACAATAAGGGTGAAGCCTGTGTGGCGGCAGTGTTGGGGAGAGGCACCGCTAACCCATTATGCTGCCGATAAGCTCCAATTCGTAGTTGCTAGGGATAGACTGTTTTAGTTGCCGGTGTAAACGGGCGGTATCCAGCTTGATCCAGGTTGGCTGGTTTTCCCACAATGGTAGAGGCATTGAAGCGGAATTTTAAGGCCAAATGTCCTTCCTGCCGCCAACCCCCTTTAGCCGGAGGGTCTTCGGGTCATTATTTGCCCGGAACCTCCCCCGAGACCCAGTCACCAAGAGAGACCCTAGCAGGAGTGTTGGGAGGCAAAAAGTCGCGAGGGTGAGAAGGAGAGAGCCCGACACGGCTTTCCCAATAGAGCAGCTTTGAAGAGCAACCATCGTGAATCGAGCAGTGAAAACCTACATCCAAACAAATGTATCACACTAAATAGAAGCACTCCGGTTTCCTCCCACAGTCCAAATATATGCTGCTGCATAGGTTAATTGGTCTACTGACTAAATTGCCCCCGTGCCCTGTGATGGACTGGCGTCCCATGATGTGTATAGCCCTGCCTTATGCCCTGTGTCTGCCAGGATAGGCTCCTGCTCACTGCGACCATGCACAGGATTAAAGCGGTTTCTGATAATGAGATGAGATAAAACTAGAATGTGGCAAAAGCAAACCGCGTACGGAATTGTGACGGTCGCACCTTTTTTAACTTCTTGGTCTTTATCTCGACCTCCTGCTGCAGGGAGGTGAACGTCTCCCGCAGCTCCAGCGTCTCCTCGTCACGGGCCTCCATTTTCTGCTGGATCTCCCGCTCGCGCCGAGACTGAGCGGCACAACGCGGCAGTCACACAGCAGCCGCCACCGCCGGCGTCACGCACACACGCGTGAATAATAATAATAATAGCATTTATAGAGCGCCTTTCACCCGAGGCGCTGCACAAGGCTGTGGAGAGAACGGCATATCAATAATATCAAGACAGATTAACTGAGTCAAGCGAGAGTGATACATTATAGGACATAAAGACAGCAGAAAATAATAATAATAATAATTCTACAACAAGCAAGGAGGGAACAGTTATAACCGAGCAGACGCAGATCGGAAGAGAGCGAGAGAGCCAACAACTCAGCACGGCACCACTGACCCGCACCAACGGTCCAAGCCAGAGAGGCTCGTTGTGTAAAGGTGCGATTTTTAAAATGTATTTATTTTTGTCAATTTGCGTGTTTGTTGTGTTGCAGGAATCCCGTAAAGAACTTGCAAATTCACCCGGTATTTTCCGCTGAAATAATAAATAATCTATCTACAACTATTTATCAGTAGGGAGACAAAGGCGGCCAGGAGTCGTGTTGCTCATCCGCCCTCTCGTGTGCCGTGCCGGTCTGCATAGGTGCTCGCTAACAGCACTTGCCCCAATGGTTTGTTATGACTATACGGGGATTATTTGATTTGTCTTTGCAGCAGCTAGTGCGCTGCCACTGGATTCGAGAGCAGACCCCCACCTGCTCAGCTATCTCCTGCCTGCGCTGCTCCAGAACCTTCTGTTGCTCATTAGTCCGGTCCACAATGTTCTTCCCACCGACCAGCAGCTTACTCTCCATCGCCTGTGTCCACACACACACACAGATCCCTCGTTTAACCATACCAACTGCTGCGGAAAGCATTGTGACTGGGCGTCTATCAAGGCAGTACCGCATACCCGCTTATACACAGATCCGTAAAACACACACAATGCGACACAGTGTGATGGACACCATTAAGAACCCACTCTCCTGAGATATTTCGAGACAGGCAGCCAGACCCAGGGGTCGAACCCAGAACTCTCAGCAATGCCGGCCCAGTGCTCCAACACAACCATTAACACTTAGCATTTAGTATATCCTCGGGCACCCTGCGGCAGGGGATGCCCCCTCCGGCAGCTCTCCCTGTTGCCAGGAAGGGTAAAGCCTTTTATCTTTTATCATCATTATACCCGCCATGGATCGTAACCTTATCGTGATGGAGGCATCAGGGAAGGCAACCTGCCATAAAATACCACTCCAATTCCCCCAACCAGCCAACCCGCGTCAACCTTGTTGTTGTTCTTGCCGGTTTAAACAGCCGTTTAAACCATCAGCCACAACGACAATCGGCAACGTCTTGACGGCCACGACAGCGATGACGCCGGTGACGCCGATGAGACACCTTGATCTTGGTGGCGAGGGAGTCCCGCGCCTCCTGCTGGTGCTTCAGGTGGTCCATCTTGAGCTCGGTGTCGCGGATGAGGCGCTCGCGCTCGCCGGCCAGGAGGCTCTGGTCGTCCAGGATGCTCTGCCGCTCGCGCTCCAGCTGCTGCCGGCGCTCCACCAGCCGCTGCTCCTCGTCCTGCTTGCCCACCTGCAACCGCCGGCGGGCGCGGTGGCGCGGTGCGTGTAAACGTCGTGACGGTGGCGGTTGTGGTGGTGTCGATGGTGGTGATATTGATGACGATGTGGTAATGGTGGGGGTGGTGGTGTGAAGGTGAGTGATGTCGACGGTGGTGATGGTGGTGTTGATGGTGATGATCATTGTGATGGTAGCAGTGGTGATGGCGGCGTTGACGGTGATGATGTTGATGACGATGTGATAATAGTGGTGGTGTTGATGATGATGTGCGCACGGGTAGCACAGATGATGCAGCGGCCGATGTCAGCCGTCGGATACAAGAGACCCATCTCCCAGCATGCCCTGGACTCCGCGGTCATCGTTCCCAACCCTCGTAACAGGGTATCCATGGCAACTGTGTGTGTGTCTGACGAGTCTGTGTGTGGGGAGCGGTAGCGTCGTGGTTTAACGCACCGAACTCAGCTTGCTGGGTGTGACTCCCAGGCATGGCTGGCATCAGTGGTGATTATCTGAACCAGTCCATGGCCTCCCATAGGTCGATTCAGCCTTAAATGTGTACTTGCTGCGGTGTGTTTAAACGTCAGCAGTGGGAGATTTAAGGCGGCTGGGCAAACATTACGGTTTACTGTAATGCTTCTTGTGGGGGTTCTGAGCGTTAGCTTTTGGATATACATCTCAAAGCAGGACTCTACCGAGTGAGAGTTGAGACTTTCAGATCAAATAAAACTTTAACACTGGGATCACCGCCGGATAAAGGCCTCTCTAGGTCATTTGTTGGTATTGCCTGCGAATTCTACCAAACACTTCGAGGCCGAGCTGAAAGACAACGATGTCCAGAGGCTGACCATCGTGCTTCGAACAATCGCAAAGAAGAAGATGGAGTAGGTCGTGGGGGGTTCTCTGACCATACTTCGCCATGCTGGACAGTGCTGGCTGGTGAACGAAGGGGGTATGCCGAGGATATCACTTGCCACTAATTTTAGGTGCGGCAAGGACTCAAACTCGGATAAACACGTTTGAATCCCAAAGCGCTAACCGCTGCGCCACCGCTCCGCCTTATCTGTGGATAAGCACGGATAAATATGAAGCAGGGCTGTTGGGAACAATGGGATTTGCTGCAGGTCATGTCAGAGGTACAGATAAAAGGGCACGAACGAGAGAAAAACTTTTACTACAAAATATTTTTTCTCAGAGCGGCCACGTTAAACCAACAGCCGTCACCGCGAGCGCAACACCACGGCACACCCGCGCGACGCAAGACCAGCGGGCCTCACCTCCACAACCTCATCGTCATCCTCCTCGTCGCCGTCATCGGGCCCTTCGCCCGGTCTCTTCCTCCCTCCCATCCGCTTCTTCTTCCCTCCACCTCCTCCGCCTCCTCCGCCGCCTCCGCCGCCTCCCTCGCGCTTCTCGAGCTGCTCCTTGAGCCTCGCGATCTCCTCCTGGAACTCGCGCAGCAGGGCGTCCTTGGGGTCCTCGTTGACGCGCGGCCGGTTGCGGATGTTCTTGGCGCGGTTGGCGTAGCGCAGCGTGGTCAGCGACTCGTCGTAGTTGTACGACGCTGGCCCCACGTTCGCCACCATGACGGTGCGCGCGTTGCCCCCGAGAGAGTCCTGCAGGAGGCGCGTCAGCTTCGAGTCGCGGTACGGCACGTGCGTGCTCTTGCCGTCGACCAGCGCCGAGATGACGTTGCCGAGCGCCGACAGCGACAGGTTAATCTTGGTGGCCTCCTTGAGACGCTCGCCCCGCGCGCCCGTCTTGGCCTGCCGCTCGCTGCCTGCCAGGTCGACGAGGTTGAGCTTGCCGACGCGGATGTGCGCCTCGCCGTCGGCGCCCAGCTCGCTGCACTCCACCGTGATGACAAAGATGGCGTGCGAGCGCGAGCTGTGCTCGTTCATGTTGGTGGCGCCCACCGAGCGGTTCTGGTTGCCGATGCCCATCACGTGCTCGATCTCGTGGGCGCTCTTCGTCACGAACGACGACAGGTCTTTGACGTGGATGCCCGTGTCGGGCCGCTCGCGGAGCTCCAGGCGGCGCGACTGGTCGCGAGACAGCAGGTCGCGGATCTCCTCCTGGTAGATCTCCAGGTAGGAGGCGCGTACCTGCCACCGACGGGGGTGAGACGGGAATGTGACCGTGCGAGGTTCTGGTTATAGTATCGGACGCCCCACAGGCTGGTAGGCTGACACACATACAGGCAGATTGACACACAGACAGGCTAGCAGGCGAGTAGGCAGACAGATTGGTTGCCAGACACATTGGACAGAGGACAAATCGCTTATCTTTTTTGACTGCAGCTAGCAAAACAACGAAATCCTCAACCACTTTCCATCTGCCACTACCACTAACTTCCTGTGCCACCCTTCCTTCTAATTCTCCCGCTTGCCATCGCAATCACCGACTACCACGATCACCACAACCACTATCACAACTACTTCCATCACCATAACAGCCACCACCTTCACCCTGAACCCCACCACCACCTTTCCCTACTCACTACTACCACCAACGTCCCTCTCCCACCACCACCGACGCCTTCCCTCTAACCACCGCCACCGTTCCCGCCGCGCTCACACGCACCAGGTACTGCTGGTTCTGCGAGCGCGAGATGTGCGTGAAGATGTGCTCGAACGAGTTGGGGATGACCCCGCGGCGCTCGGGGTCGGAGCGCACGCCCTCCATCGTGTACGTCTTGCCAGTGCCCGTCTGGCCGTACGCGAAGATGGTGCCGTTGAAGCCGCACAGCACCGAGTCAACGAGTGGCCGGAAGCTCTCCTCGTAGATGTCCAGCTGCTTGGCGTCGCCGCCGTACACCGCGTCGAAGGTGAATGTGCGCGCGGGCTCCGCGTTGGCGCGCGGGTTGCGGATCGCCACCTGGCCGGCGCGAGCGTCGATGACGATGACGCTCTCGTACGACGCGGCCGCCTCGCGGGGGTTCATCGGCCGGCAGCGCACCACCACTCGCACCGTCTCGGCGCTCTTGGCGCGCGACATTGCGCGCCGCTCCGCGTGGTTGCCGGGGGTGACGGTAGGGCGGGAGGTGGGAACGCGACACGGACTGGAGGGAAGGAGGTGGATACTGGTAGATTAGATGGGTAGATGTTTATTACAGCAGGAAATAGCCAGTGAGCTTCCAAGCTCTTTATGGGATTCGGTCGGAGGATGGAGGTGGTGGTACAGGTGGGCCGGTTGAGGTGATTGGTGGCGGTGCAAGAGAGAGAAAGTGGCGTAAGTGGAGAGAAAGGAGAGGCGGTGTTGGGAGGACAGTAGATGTGGTTGGGGTGGGGGAGGAAGGGCAAGTGTGGTGGTGGTAGTGGTGGAGAGGATGGTCACTTGAGGTGAGATGATGGGAGATGCTGGTGGGCGAGCAAAACGGGTACTTAATGTGGTGTTATGCTTGCGGTCGTGGCAGAATTAAAGGGCTAAAGGCAGTGGTGGTGGGAAAGAAAGGACAGTAGTGGTGGAAACGTTAATGGTGAGGAGGGAGTGGTGGTGGCGAGGGCGGTTGAAGCAGCTGTGCGCACGCTGCTGATGGACGGGCGAGCAACGTTAAAGTCTGTGAAAGTAAGTAGAACATTTCATTAGAAATCATGACTAAAATATATCCATCTTAACGGGGCATTAACAATACATGACTGACATCATCTGCACTGTACATGACTGAGATCATCTTCGAAGATGACCACACCCACTGACCATGGGCTGATGGGATTTAAAAAAATATAACAATCATTGTGTGGATAGACACACTGAGGTCTGTTTATTTATTTTCGCATTATGGTTGCTGTATGAACAGTTGGTTTCTGCAACACTCAGTGCAATACAATTTGGAACTGTACAGCATATAAATGCATCTCAATATACTGTATAGAAAGAGTGGACAGAGTTATTTAACAGAAACAGTCTAAGGAAGAAAATAAGGAATGTCTTGGGCCTTTACATTTACGGAGTTCACTGAGTGAAGGTTGAGCGGTTTCAACAGAAAGCCTCGGTTGCTGGAACGGAGGTAGTAGAGCGTTTAATATTTAGATATGAATTAAATATATATGCTGTACTGTATATGAATTAAACAGGCATATACAGGGACACAATGTTCAACGATACATTTTCACATTCCTCAGACACAAATCATGCAAGACTCCCAACCCTGCTCGGCTGCGAGGTGGACAGGAGGTGGCAGTGTCTTCCCTCCGTGTGGGTTTTCTCCAGATTCTACGGTTTTCTTGCACATGAAGCACAACGCTTATTTATTTGAAAGGGAATTGGAACAAAAATAAGAATCGATACGGGGTCCTCGTGAAGTAATCTGGAGAGTCAGTGTGGTTTTTTCCGGAAAAATAAATGACATCATGTTTTAAAATCATGACTTGCTTGAGACTGTAAAAGTGAGAAGGGCACCCACCCCACGTTCATGTGTGGAAATACACATTCATTTTAAGAGAAACGCGGCGAGTTCTAATCCTTCATACGTGCAAATTGTATCGGTCCAACACCAACGTTTTCATGTCTTATTTCAGCTTTAATGTTCCACTTTTGCGCTATAATCAATCCTTGTAAGCGCTCTTTCGCCTTTACCGTGCCGCTGATCACCCATTTTAAATTGGTCATTGTCTCGGTATATAAATTACATTATAACCTTGTCGCTGGGCGTAGCTGCTGATTTATACCGGCGGAATTCTCCCGCAAGTCCGAGAGCGCGAGAGCCTCTCCTCTCCGCGAGAGCGCGGGACGCACACTCATCGATTGCTCGCTCATCGAGTCATGCAGAGGTGCGGCTAATGCATACGGCGTGCAGGTAGGATCCTCCCCGTGACGCCTTTCATTATCTAATACCCCGGGATTTAGAGATTACAAGCTCATTGAACATAGAGTGGACGAATCATTATTAAGGATTCCTACATCCCCCCACCCAAGATTGGAGGGGTGGTGGGATTGCCTTTCAAAAGGGTTTTTTTAAAATGTGAATTATCATCATCATCGTGAAGGAGGAATTCGGAGTTAATGGGCGGGAAGGCACGGGAACGCCGTTCCCAGAGTAAAAATCCCAGAGGGAACGTATTAGGCTTTCATGGCCTTACATTTGGATAGTTATTTGACATCTCTGAAGTCACAAAAATGCAGGAAATGCGTTGTCATAAACCCAACATTTTCTGGAGGAGGGAGCCTCCGCTCTAAAGGGGACCTGCACCCAGGTGCGTTCCCAGAGTGATTTTTTTCTCTCCAATCCCGGCCCTGATTGTGAGCGATGCAGACAGAACGAGACAGGGGACAGAGAAGAGGCTGTCAGTAGAAACTTGAAAGAAAATTCTGTGGTGCGAAGGAGACGGACGGTAGGGAAAGAGCAGCGTTGAGAGACGGGATGAGACGCAGTGAAAACTACACCTCAGCCGATGCTTCGATCGATTCGTAAAAGCAAGTCACGATCATTGAATCCCACACGAATAATGTAACACCCCGGCATTGATACAATGTGTAACGCGCACAAACGGAACTTTAAAAAGACATTCAGAGGCGCGGGAAGCAGATTAGCACTCGATCACCATAAGCTTAATCGTAACGAAATGTAGGCCAATTCAAAGTGGAACGGTGCAACACTATGTGCCTGCAGATCTCAAAATGACAACTCAACTTAACCACTGATATCACGTTAGCAGGCTCCCAACTCAATAAAACTGCAAAATTTTTTTTTTAAATCAACATTGCTTGATTGACATTGGCCATTCCCAAGAAGACGTTTTGAAAATAACACGCCTTGGACAATCCACTGCTAGGTGGATGCACCGCCCCGTCGCTTACGGTCGATAAACATTCGTAACATTTGACCATACTTCACCACGCTGGTCAATGCGGTGTTTGGGTAGGTGGTGGCGTGGAGATGAGGGCCTAAAAACCGGTCCCGAAAGAAACTCACCATTGACGTTAGCCGTGACCCGGAGTGCAATTGAAGAGCTTTACATTGGTTCATAGGGCAACGCGCTAACCACTAACGCCACCGCTCTAGCGCACACCATTATTACCGTCAATAATGATCATTTTCAACAAGCTTCTTAAAGCGAATAACATTGTCGTTTAGACTCGCATAGGCCGGGCCTAGGCCTCTCCTCACCTGTAATACAGACCTCTCCCGTTACAGCGACAAAAGCTCGCACCTTGTCCTTCTTGTTCGTCTCGTGACACCCTCGAGTATTAACATCACATTATAATTCTACAGCTTTCATTCGTTTATAAACATTACAGGTCATTCACATCGCCCAACGTCCACACACTAGACGAGCAGACCGCCCTGCCCCGCCAGGGGTACTAAATCCATACAGCGCATAGGCGCCACAAATGGGTGAGCGGCTTCACGGGATCACGTGCACGCCGTCCACCGATCGCGCGCCGCACGTCGGATGGGCACCGCTTGTCCGTGGTGGGGATTGCAATCGTGGTGGCCCGAGTTGCTAGGGCGCGTTATCATGGCAACGCAAGGCGGCCCTGGTTACGCATTTAAAGTCCCACATAAATCACACTCGACGACTTTATGCATGCATTCATTGTCAGAGACCGCTTAATCCTGTATAGGGTTGCGGTGAGCTGGAGCCTATCCCGACAGACACGGGGTGCACGGAAGGGCGATACCCATCATGGGACGCCAGTCCATCACAGGACACCGGGGGCAATTTAGTCGCCAGGACTTCTTCTTCTTTTCGATTCTTCGAAGCGTGATGGTTATATGACAGTTTCCCATTTCTTTACACAGTTCTTTGAATTGTTATTGAACTCTGCAAGGTCTTTTAAGCTCCAGAGGCTGGGTAGTAGACCGCAGACAAGGCAGTGATCCATAGTATGGTCTGCTTCTCCACGTTAACAGGTGGTTGGGCCGGTCTTGTAGCCCCATCTGACCAAAGCAGCTTTTGATCGTCTCGTTCTAGTTCGCAGACGGTTGAGTGTCTTCCACTGAATCCATGGTGCTTCTGAGCCAGAAGGGAGGTTTCAGCAGGGGGGATTCCCATGCCAGTTGGAGGAGGGTCACTCTCAAGCTTTTCCGTCCAGAGATGGAGTCTGGTTTCTTCTCGAGATAATAATAATATCAATGTTGTTAGGACAATAAACCTATGCAACAGCATGCACTTGGACTGTGGGAGGAAACCGAAGTGCCCGGCGAAAACCCACACGGACACGGGGAGAACATGCAAACTCCAGACGGAAGGGCACCCGAGTCAGGATTCGAACCTGGGCCCTTCTTGCTGTAAGGCGGCAGCGCTACTCACCATGCCACCGTGCCGCCCTACGACGTATGCAATGAAAACTATTTATACTGGTGTCTGCTAATGCTCACAACTTAGCAAACGCGTTCCATTCGGTGTAGAAGCACAAAAGGTTTTGCCCTTTCTGGCCATAATACGGGTGTTAAGATCTTAACACACCAAATACACACCGTTCACAAGGCATCAAGTTTGCAACAACAAAAAAACACATGCTTGTGGCAAAACATGCAAACAATACGCATTGGTAATGTTACGCAGTGTCCTTGAAACTGTTGCATTCGGTTGTTTGTAGCAGCGAAACATTGTTTCGGAAATTAAGAAGACAAGACTTTTGTCCATATAGGGGCTAGTGTCAATAAAGTTATCCCGAGCTGGTCCCACACAACAACAAACCGGATTATAAGGCGCACACCCACCTCTTCTTGCTCGAAAATACAGGGGCAATGTGCGTCTTATAATCTGGTGAAAACGATATATATCGATAATGGGATTCATTGCAATGTTTAACTGTTTTAACTACCTTGTCTTCCATAGTGTAGCTCTTGTCTTGTTTTTATTTGTTCAATTATGTGGAATGCTGTGTGTAAATTATTATTTTTGTTTGATTAATTTGTGATTGTTATATATATATTATTTTTGTATATGACCTCCGACGGGCACTCGAGCGTTTTGCTGCTGAGTGTGAAGCGGCTGGGATGAGAGTCAGCACCTCCAAATCTGTGGCCATGGTCCTCTCACGGAAAAGAGTGGGTTGGCCTCTTCAGGTGAGGGAAGAGCAGTTGCCCTTAGTGGAGGAGTTTAAGTATCTTGGGGTATTGTTCACGAGTGATGGTAAGCGGGAACGTGAGGTTGGCCAGCGGATTGCAGCAGTGTCTGCAGTGATGCGGGCACTGTACCGGTCCGTGGTAGTGATGTAACACCCTACTCGGCATCGTGTCAGCATGAGCCGTCGGGTGCTGTATCACGTTCATGTCCGTCCATGTGGTCATCATGAAGTTGAGGGCCCACACCTCCGGCGTCATGCCAAGAGCTGCCGATTCACCCTCACAGCCGGTAATCTCGGGACCGTCTCGTGCCGGGACGTCTTCTACCGTGTCATCCTTATGTAATGACCTCGAATTGACCAGAAATTAGGGGGGCCGACATTGGGTGTCCTTAGGGCCCCGGGCCGCCGGAAGGGGTGCATCGTGGTGGGGGGAAGTGTGACTAATACCGAAGGCGCCAAAAAGACGCGTCGCACGTGGAGTTAAGGGCAAAATGTGCATATGCAGGCAATCTTCTTCTTTGCGATTCTTCGAAGCGCGATGTTAAATTACAGTT
>JAZEWU010000039.1:257831-268840 GCA_036362915.1 Geotria australis | reverse complement strand
CTTTGTGACCCTCGGGTGAAAGGCGCTATATAAATGCTATTATTATTAGAGGTCGATCTTGACACCGCTGGTACCGGTCATCGGCAAATTAAATCAGCTCCACATCCTTGTGCACCACATCAGTCCATCTCTTCTCCAGCCCGTGCTGCGCCCGTTTAGCCCCTTCTCTCCGACCAAACACAAGTTGATTGGGCATCCGGTGGCTTGGCCATGCGGGCTACATGACCCAGCAGCCAACGCAGCCTCGCCTGCCAGAGGAGCTCACTGATGGGAACGTGTCCTGCTCTTTTAAGGATCGGCGAGCTCCTCACACAGTGGTCCAGTATGGTCAAACCCAGAATGGGTCGTGGGCAGGCTAGCCTGAGCGTTTCAAGCCGGTTTAACAGAATATACCCCTGCCCAGCATATTCCGGCCTAGGCCCGGGTATATTCCGGGCTAGGCCTGGGTATATTCCGGCCTAGGCCCGATGTTCATTCAGAAGGGTCCCGATGTTCATTCAGAGGGGTCCACGTTGCACAGCGATATAGAAGAGAGGACATGACTGTTGCAGGAAATACCCGGAGCTTCGTCTGGAGCGACAGGCCAGACAGCCTCTTCTCTCCACTGTAAATCACATTCACAGCCAGACACGCAAACACACGCAAATATAATGTCTTCTTCTTCTTTGCGATTCTGCGAAGCACGATGGTTAGCATGTGGACATCGTTGTCTTTCAGCTCGGCCTTGAAGTGTTTGGTAGAATTCATATAATGTAAACAGGTCTTCTTCTTTGCGATTCTTCGAAGCACGATGGTCAGCCTCTGGACATCGTTGTCCTTCAGCTCGACCTCGAAGTGCTTGGTAGAATTCGCAGGCAATGCCAAGTATTACCTGACAGGGATCGCGACGTGAACGCTTCTACCTTAAACAGGTGAAACTCGCACACACTCGCGTTTAGAGACACACGCGGCAGCCACAAACAAGATGCAGCGGGGCTCAAACACACACCAAACAAGATAACGCAACAGACTCCGCAAATAAATCCAAACACGCGCCCGTCACAACGACAGAGTGACAGCAGATGTATAAATACGAACAACAATAAGGTGACAAGTATAAAATAAAAGTATATAAGCCTAGGACGTTGCATAAACGTGAATGCTTTTGATTGCTTTGTCCCAAGGACGGCGGATTCTGTCGCCACACAGCTCGTTACGCAAACCCGTGGGTGTTTTTAAAACGTTGTGTTTAGGTTTTAAATATAATGCGCAGACGTTAGAGAGACAAAAACAGGAGAGTGGAGAGGAGCCGCGGATGTGATAGAGAGAAAAGGAATAGAGAGCGGAGAGAGAGGAGCAGACGTGATTGGGTAGTGGGTGGGTGAGTGTGTCACTGTGTGAGCGAGTGATTGTGTGAGTGCGTGAGTGATTGTGTGAGTGGTTGAGTGGGTGGGTGAGCGAGTGATTCTTTGAGTGGGTGAGTGATTGTGTGAGTAGGTGGCTGATTGGGTGGGTGAGTGATTGTGTGAGTGAGACAACAGCAACTCTTAACCACGCAATTTCTGGCCTGTGTGGCACGGCAAAGGGTTATTTCCCGAAACGTCTCTTTGTACATCATCATCAGAAACCGCTTAATCGATGCACAGGGTTACGGTGAGCCGGAGCCTATCCCGGCAGACACAAGGCGCAAGGCAGGGCCATTCCCAGTATGGGACGCCAGTCCATCAGAGGGCTCTTTGTACATACAGCATTTTTTTAAGGCAGTTATTGACCAAAGGGCGGCACGGTGGCGCGGTGAGTAGCGCTGCCGCCTCTCAGCAAGAAGATCCCGGGTTAGAATCTCGGCTCGACTGCCTTTCTGTGTGGAGTTTGCATGTTCTCCCCGTGTCTGCCTGGGTTTTCGTCAGGCACTCCGGTTTCCTCCCACAGTCCAAAGACATGCCGCTGCATAGGTTAATTGACCTGCTGAGTAAATCGCCCCCGGTGCCCTGTGATGGACAAGCGTCTCATCCTAGGTATAACCCTGCCTTGCACCCTGTGTCTGCCGGGATAGGCTCCGGCTCACCGCAACCCTGCACAGGACGGGTGGATGGAGTTATTGATCAGCACGTTGACTCGATGGTGTTTAACTCTTGTGCCCGAGCACCACTTCCAACGCAGTATCTTCATCATCATAGTCGTCATTTCACCACCAAATCATCGCTTTAAATCTGAATCGATAGTCAATTATCGTCCGTCTTTATTCCAGACCAAGGCCGAGACTCTGAATGTTGAAGCCACTCTCTTCTGGAGCAGGGGAACCCGGAGACGGGTCATGATATAAAGTGATTTTAGGAATTATTGCGCCGTGTCTAATCGTCGAGAGAGAGAGACATAAAAAAGGAATAAGATCAATGGGAAAATAAAGGACTTTGGAGGAAACCTGAGCGGAGACATTCCTGGGCAAATGAGAACATTCTGCAATGTCCCCGATACGATATGCTGACGCACACACACACGCACGCACACACACACAAAGACACACACACGGATGTTCATTCATCTTCAGTGCCCACTTCATTCTGTACAGGCAGTGAGCCGGAGCCTATCCCGCCAGACGCAGGGCGTAAGGCAGGGGCTGTATACCGAGGGTGGGACGCCAGTCCATCGCAGAGCAAGTGCCGGCACACGAGGTGGTGGGTGGCCAGCACCACGCAGGTCAGCCTTTGTCTCCACAGTCTTTAACACACGACAGAAGGTACTCATTTGAGACTGAGTCGACCTAGGGGATGCCCAGGATCGCTTCAGATAACCGTCACTGGTGCGGACGGCTGCGCACGAGGAGGAATCGGATCATGGCCGGCTTCAGTAGCGCAGCCCTAAGCACTGCGCCACCGCTCCCCACTCAAACCCGCGCACGCCCTTACACTCTCCCTCCCTCCCTCGCACGCCCACGCTCTTCCTTACTCCCTCTAACGCACTCCATTCGGGTGTATAAAGTTCTGAATTCCTTTATCTGGTATTTCCTCCGCACACAATACGAAATTGGCATTGCGCGTCTCGCCCAATGCACTCCCAAGGTCCCGTCTCGAAGCGCTCAATGGACAAACTCGCATTCAAGGCTGCGGCCGCCGCCTCCTCTCTATTCTGTCGGTGCGGGAGAGCGCGCCGCTCCCTCCCCACTCTCCCCCCGCTCCCACCTTCACCCTGGCTCCTTGACTCACGGCCCGCGCCTGATGCCGCCTCGCCTGCGTACGAGATACAGACAAAGGTCCCCCCCGCCCGACCGGATAGACTCGCCGTGCTATTGGGTCAAGTGCTGTTATCGGTCAGTTTTTGTTGAGCTGGGCGGCACGGTGGCATAGCGGTGAGTAGCGCTGCCGCCTCACAGCAAGAAGATCCCGGGTTAGAATCTCGGCTCGACTGCCTTTCTGTGTGGAGTTTGCATGTTCTCCCCGTGTCCGCGTGGGTTTTCGCCGGGCACTCCGGTTTCCTCCCACGGTCCAAAGACATGCTGCTGCTTGGGTGACTTGGCCTGCAGATTAAATTTCCCCAGGTGCCCTGTGATGGACTGGCGTCCCATCCGTATAGCCCCGCCTTGCGCCCTGTGTCTGCCGGAATAGGCTCCGGATCACCGAACTGGGCCTCCCCCAGATAGACTCGGCCTCAAATGAGTACCGAGTGCAGTGTGTAAACATTGCCACTAGGGAGACAAAGGCGGCCGTGCGTGGTGCTGGCCACCCACCCCCTCGCGGGCTTTGCCGGCCTGCATAGGTGCTACTCGCTAACAGCACATGCCCCAACAGTCTGTTAAAACTGAACGGTGGATCTTTGTATTTGTTTGCGTGTGTGGGGAGCGGTAGTGTAATGGTCAACGCGTTACCAATATGGCGACCCGAGTTCAATTCGACTCAACCTTTAATCAGTATCAGCAGCGTTGTATAAAAAATAAAAACCCATCAGCACTTGAGAGACAAAGGCGGCCGGGCGTCGTTCTGGCCGCCCACTCGCTCGTGTACCGTGCCGGCCTTCTTTATAGGTGTTCGCTAACAGAACTCGCCCCAACAGTCTGTGAGAGGCGACGCGAGATGGGGATCTTTGTCTAACTACGCGAGCGGATAGAAGGTGCGTCAATACCTCCGTCTTTATCTCTCGTCGATCCAAAGAGCGTCCCTTCTGTCTTTGTCAACCCCCCTCCACCCTCCTCCTCCCACCTCCCCGCTCCCCCCTTCCTCCTGCTCTCCTCCACCGCTCACTCGCTCACTCACCCCCTCACCGACGTACTCAGCGCCATCGCCGGCATCATCATCATGGGCATAAGGAGACACGTCACAGCATCCCCCATTCAACTCGCCTTATAATAACCCAACACGCGCGCACTCAGTTCCCACTCCTGTCTGTCTCTCCCTCTGTCTATCTGGCCGATGGTTCGACTGGCGCTCTCTACATAGATACGTGCTTGTGTCTGCGTGTGTGTGTCTGTCTCTGTAACTGGTCTGTCCGCGTGTCTGTGTTGATTTACGCGTCCGTTTGTTTGTCTACCTTGCAATAACCCTGACAACTCCGGCCGAGAGAGTGAGTATGTCACATCACATGGTGTAGAAAGTATCTTTTTCATTCATCATTCATTCCTTGTCAGAAACCGCTTAATCCAGGACAGGGGTTGCGGTGAGCCAGAGCCTATCCCGGCAGACACAGGGCGCAAGGCAGGGCTATATCCATGATGGGACGCCAGTCAATCATAGGTAGAAAGTATCCGTACGTGATAAATATGATTAAGCAACATGCTTTGTTTTAACCAGACTAGCGTGTGCTGAGATGTATTGTGGCTTTTCAAATTTGAACTGGAGGTCAACTCACAATGGTCATCATCAACATCATCTGCAGAGGCATCAGCAGCAGCAGCAGCAGCGGAATGAGCATTAACAGCAGGCGGAAGCAAGATTAGAAGTGTTATCACAGTCGTATCGGTAGCATCATCAGCCGCACCAGCAGCATCATCGTGATAATTAATCATCATCAGCAGTAAGTACCGTGTGGGTCGATACGCTGTGAGAACCACCACTCTGATAGGAGGTCTCGCCATAGGGTTGTGGGTCCCGCCATGGGACCGTGGAATTTCCAGCTCTGCCTCCCTCGAGCGAGAAGACACTGGACTTTTGAGTTTAATTCGATGTTGATGATTCTGACGATGTTTTTATAATAATGATATTGATGATATTGTTAATATTGATGATATATGTTAATGATATTGATGGTATTTTTTCAATGGAGGTTTATGATGATCCCGTTATGCTGCGACTGCTACTTCTAAGAACTGCTGATGTGATGGTTGCTCTTCAGAGCTGTTCTTTCGGGATAGCGGTGTCGTGCGATCTACCTCTCTCCCTCGCGACGTTTCGCATCCCACATTGGAAGCATCGAACGTGGGAGGCGAAACGTCACGAAGGAGAGAGTGAGATCGCACGACACGGCTATCCAGGAAGAACAGCTCTGAAGAGCAACCATTATGAATGGAGCTGTGACAAACTTACATCAGTAAACTGTCGATGTTTTACCCGAATGTGATGACGATGTTTGACGATGACTAGTTGATAACGATACCGATGGTGAAGATGACCGTGATTGCGACGATTAAGCTAAACGATGAGAATCATGATGATAATTATTAATCATAATGAAAGCCCTTTCGGGTCAGGTCACGTAAAAAATGATGTGTCGTAAACCCGGCTCCACCCGACACAGGCGATTAGTAAGGTTTGCCACGTGAACAGAACGTGCATTTCTTTGCTACTTCAGCACACCGATGTGTTGGGTGGGAGGGGGAGTCAAGCCACGCGGTTAGCCGGCGCCAACCTCCCAAACACTGCGTCCATTATAATATGATGTAATCGGCCAATTAATTTATTAGTGTGTTTTAGTTGCGGGTTGGGCGGCACGGTGGCGTAGTGGGTAGCGCTTCCGCCTCACAGCAAGAAGGGCCCGGGTTCGAATCTCGGCTCGGGGTGCCTTTCTGTGTGGAGTTTGCATGTTCTCCCCGTGTCCGCGTGGGTTTTCGCCGGGCACTCCGGTTTCCTCCCACCGTCCAAAGACATGCTGCCAGGTTAATTGGCGTACTGACTAAATTTCCCCAGGCGCCTTGCGATGGACTGGCGTCCCATCCTTGGTGTTCCCCTGCCTTGCGCCCTGTGTCTGCCGGGATAGGCTCCGGCTCACCGCGACCCTGTATTGGATTAAGCGGTTTCTGAAAATGGATGGATGGATGGATAGTTGCGGGTTGAAAGCGGGAGGAAACCCATGCAGTACCGGGGGAGCGAACACACAAACTTCACACGGAAAGGCGCCCGAGGTGGGAATCGAACCGCCCCGGGTAGGACCTTCTCTCAGGGTAGCACCACCGTGCCACCTTGGTGGCCAATGACGATGTTGTCCTGTAGATGGCATATTACTTGCACATCTTTTCATATATATTTGCACTATATTTGTTATAATTATAGTTTTTGTTCTAGATCTGTGCCTTATTATTGTCCCCCCCGACCCCCAGCTTAGCTTAACTTGCAAATATTTAAATTGTTGGTATTTAGATTTTTTATCCTAGTATTTTTAAACCCTTGTTGTTGTGTTCCAGTCCATGTATATGCCAACACCTGGGTCTGAGAGAAACGGCATTTCGATCCTCTATATGTCCTGTACATACGACAGAATTGACAATAAAGTTGAAATTGAATTGAATATTGATGTGAATATTGATGACGGCGATGATGACGGACGAGGTTGCTTGTGACGATAACGCAGGCTCCGAATCCCACCGCCATCATCAGCACTCAGGCCGTGCGTCACGGGATCGAGACGAGGAAGGAGAGCGCAGGAGGACCTCACCATCAACCAGGAGGCCATGGAGTGGTCTCTCGTGCGAGTCCTGGGGGCCGCGCTGCTGTGCGTGGCCCCGTGGGGGGTGTCGGCTGCCGAGGGGGACCCGTGTCTGGGGGGGGGCTCTGGGACCCCCGGGAATCAGCTCAGCGACCCGGCTGCCCAGGTGACTGGAGATCGAGACACGGGTTAGCCGCATCAAAATCATCAGCTGCGGTGCTGGCGGCGGTGGTGGTGGCGGTGGCCCAGTGGTTAGCGTGCTGGGCTACAAACCTGGCGACCCGAGTTTGAATCCCGCTGACGGCCAACACCAGTGACGATTTTCTGAACCGGTCTGGGCCTCCCCCCTCGGTCGACTCAGCCTTAAATTAGTACCTAGTCCGGTGTGTAAACATTGCCACGAGTGAGACAAAGACGGCCGGGCGTGGTGCTGGTCTCCCACCCCCTCGTGTGCCGTGTCGACCTTCAAAGGTGCTCGTTAACAGCACTTGACCCTACAGTCTGCTAAGGCTCTTTGTCTTTGGTGAAAGTGGTAGAGGTGGTAGTGACAGTGGTGTTGGTGGCGGCGGTGGTTTGACAGAAGAGGCATCTTCAGCAGCAGTACGAGCAGCACCAGCGTTGGTTATCATTAATTAATCGCGGCACGGCAGTGTAGCGGTGATTAGCGTCAAAGCAAGAAGCTCCTGGGTTCGAATCCCGGCTCGGGTGCGTTTCTGTGTGCAGTTTGCAGTTCTCCCCGTGTCCGCGTGGGTTTTCACCGGGCACTCCGATTTCCTCCCACAGTCCCCCACAGCCTTCAAAAAACTCTTAAAAAGTCACTTCTTCACCAACTCACAACAAACCGACTGAGCAGGGCTCCGCGCCTCCGAATCAACGGAGAAAATGCGCGCGTTACAAAAGTAGATTATTATTATATGTTTGTTGGTCTGCTGACTAAATGCACCCGGTGCCCAGTGATGGATCGGCGTACCATCCTGGGTATAGCCCTGCCTTGCGCCCTGTTTGTGCCGGGATAGGCTCCGGCTCACCACAACCCTGGAAAGTATTAAGCTGTTTCTAACAATGCATGGATGGATCTACTGATCTAATCTAACTCTATACCTGCTTGTTTTTAGTTTCTCTGCTCTAAGGCCTGTAACGGGCCCTGCGGAGCCTGGCTGTTCCCTGAGCGGGCTGCTTTGATAGAGGAGATGGCGGCCCGTGGCAGACATGGCGAGGAGCCGGGCCCGGCGCCCTGGGACCAGGAGGCCGGGAACAACGAGGTGGAGAACGAGGTGGTCGACGAGGTGGTGGGAAACGACGATGATGGGGAACCGCTGAGGCGCTCCCTGGGCTACGCCGTGGGCCATTTTCGGTGGGGCAAGCCGGCAAACCGCAAGAAGCGCCCAGTCAAGGTGAGGCATGTTAAATGGCGGTCGTCGTCATCATTAACGTCGAACTGTAACACCCTACTCGGCGTCGTGTCAGGATGAGCCGTCGGGTGTTAGACCACGTTCCCGTCCTTCGATTCGGACGCCACGAAGACGAGAGCACTCGCCGCCGGCGTCACGCCAGGAGCCGCCGACTCACTCCCACAGCCAGCAGCCCCGGGACCGTCCTCCACCGGCCCTCGGAGCCGGGATTGGACGGAGCGCTCCCGCGTCTTCTGCACACAGATGCAGGTCGAGGCGCAGCTCCTCAGCCGTTTGTCCTTTTATTTCACCATCAAGACTTCTCACTTCGAACGCTCAGCTTGCTATCACAGAGGCTCCCCGCTCACACAGCGGTACCTTCTCTCAACCGTTTCATTACAGGCCAGCAGTGGAGCGCTGCAGCGCGCACCCTCCACGCTGCTTCACAGCGCAAGCCATCTGGTCAGGCGCTTCAACCACGCCTCTGGCCACAGCAGACCCGCCCCACAGCACACCCACGTGGAAGCCACGCCCGTGGGGGCCTGCTCAGAAACCCGCCTCTCCAGAACACCACTCAGGACACACCCCCACCTCGTCCTCCGCCTCGCTCCTTATATTCATGCAAAGGCACCTGACGTCACCCCCCCCCTTACTCATTACAGCTTTTGGGATATTTTTAGTAACCTTAATCTTCTTACACAATGAGGGGCGGGGGGAAAACTCATTACCAAACACCTGACGTCACCTTTAATCCCTTAAACAAAAAGGGGCGGGTGGGAAAAACCCATGACCTCACCCTCCATTCTGTGACGTGGTCACGCGCCCCTCCCCTTCGCTGGGCTGCCGACAAAACCTGGGTTGGATTTGTACCTTTTATCCGGGTGTCGCATGGGGACTTTTTACCAGGTCATTACATTCCTCCCTTCAGGGATTGGTCTCGTCTCGAGACCTTTCATCGCGATCAACCCCCGTCTCTGATAGTTTTGCCCACTCGTAAGGCACGTGCATATCGCATCATTATCAGTCCGGGTTAACCGCGCCGCGCCGTCAATCAACAAAATCATTCCCGATATTCAGTGTCAACAATACCGAATGTCATTCAACACTCGCAGACAACTTTCAGCTTTTAACATTACCGAATGCAATTCAACACTCGCAAAGCATTATTCCTCATTAATATTCGCTTTAACATTACCGAATGTGATTAACATTCGCAAAGCAATATTCTTCATTAATATTCGCTTTTACATTACCGAATGTGATTAACATTCACAAAGCAATATTCGCTTTAACAATCCCAAATGTACAGCATACAATCGCAAAGCATTATTCATCACTATTATTTGCTTTAACATTACCGAATGTGATTAACATTCGCTAAGCAATACTCGCTTCAACAATCCCGAATGTACCGCATACAATCACAAGCAACGTCTGTCAACAACACAACACCACCGTGGATATTTGTTCCCGTCGCGTGTGTAATCATTAGCGCGTGCATCACGCAACCGGCGCGCGCATCCAAACCACCGCGTTTCAACCATTCCACCACGCGTCTCAAACTCCACACACACCGAACACTCCCATCCCCCCTTTGAGTTTTAGGGGAGGGTTAAGTTGGCCATAGCCGCAATCCATATCCGAATTGCTGGCCACGTTTCAGCCGCCATTACCGGTGTCAAAATGAAAACACCGACTCAGGGCTGAAGCGATCTCGACCTCTGTCTGTGACAGACCGCACCCAAACACAGACAAAGCTCCACCCTATAGCCTTAACAGACTGCAGGGTCAAGTGCCGCTAGCGAGCATTCATGAAGGCTAATACGGCACATAAGAGGGTGGATGACCCACCACCACGCTTAGCCACCTTTGTCTCCCCGGCATCGATGTCTACAATAGCGATGCTCAACACACAACCGCACACAAAATGCCGCACCGACACAGACCTTTTACCGGCGTGCATTTACACAATACCGATTGCGACGCTCAACACACATAAAACTCCTACCGGCGCACATCAACACAACACCGATCGCGGCGCTCAACACACACAAAACCTTTACTGGCGCACATTTAACACCCGCGCACACCATCACCCGCAGGCCTAGAAAAACAACCGTGCATTTAAACACCCGCGCACACCAAATACAAGACAAAGACAAAGATCCCCTATATAGCCTTAACAGACTGTAGGGACAAGTGCTGTTAGCGAGCACCTATGAAGGTCGACACGGCACACGAGGGGGTGGGTGACCAGCACCACGCCCGGCCGCCTTTGTCTCCCTAGTGGCGATGTTTACACACCGCACTAGGTACTCATTTGAGGCTGAGTCGACCTAGGGGAGGCCCAGGACCGGTTTCAGAAAATCGTCACTGGTGTTGGCCGTGAGCGGGATTCGAACTCGGGTCGCCAGATTCGTAGCCCAGTGCGCTAACCACTGGGCTACCGCGTTGAGAGCGCCGCGCTGCAAACTCCAAAATAAACACAACAATTTCAATTACTAATATACATTACACAACAATGTCTACGCGGCATGCATAATGCGGCACGATCTCTCAACTCGGCGCCCGAACATCCACACACAAATCATTCCCATCACACTCCACAATCGCGCCCAAAACAATATAATTTTACACACATATCACGCATTACCATGTCTATTTTTTTTATTAACGTTAACATTATCATTTTACCTTAAAAATTTAATTCTATATATTATCATAAACAATTTACCTTCTGCCGATGATAATAATAATAGCATTTATATAGCGCCTTTCACCCGAGGGTCA
>JAZEWU010000039.1:243211-257331 GCA_036362915.1 Geotria australis | reverse complement strand
TATTACTTGACAGGGATCGCGACGTGAACGCCTCTACCTTGATCCCCAGCTCGAGCTGAGAAGAGATGAGATGATATCCAAATTGAAGAGGCTAAGGCCGCTGCTCCACTCGCTTCCTCCAGACGTAAGTTTAAGGCTTAAACTATACCGATTTACAAAAAACACTCAAACAAATACATTAAAAGAAACATAATCAGAGAAGCCAACAACAAAAATTAAATAGTTAGGGTATTTTTAAAGCAGACTTTAAGGCAATCGTGAGAGCGGCAAATTGCCAGCGTCCCTCATGCGTGCGTGGGCATGCGGTGGGAGGAAACCGGAGTGCCCAGCTAAAACCCACGCGGTCACGGGGAGAACGTGCAAACTCCACATAGAAAGGCCCCCGAGCCGTGATACGAACCCCGGGACTTCTTGCTGTGAGGCGGCCGCGCTACCCGCCACTCCACCGTGCCGCCTAAAACAACAACCGCCATTCGCCACTAGGTGACGGTGACATCACCACGGCGCCTGTGCCAGGCTATATGCTCAAACTGCCCCCTGCGACCGTTCCCCCCCTCATCCAGCAGTGGAGTGACGAACTGAACTGTGGTGGCCAGGCTTGTGTGGGACACAGAGGGAACGCGGGACAATACGTTGTCCTTGGAGGTTCCGTGAGGATAATGCGCTGATACAGAGCCTCATTGTCGACTGAAGGCAGAGAGGGATGGATTGAGGAGAGGGTGGAGGGCAGGAGGATGGGAGGGATGCCTCTATGGCTGGATGGGTGACGGAAGGGCCGACCTTCATTCACAACGAGACAAGGCGAGACCGGAGGAGGACAGGAATATCCTTTAATGACTCCTCCGTGAATTATCAGACCTTCGGAGTTTCTTTGTGTGGAGACTTCGAGCGGTGATGAGGGTGGCGGTGGTAATGGTGGGTTGGAGTGTGTGTGTATGTCTGTGTGTCTGTGCGTTGTGTGGGGAGCTCAGCCTCAAATGAGTACCTAGTGCGGTGTGTAAACATTGCCACTAGGGAGACAAAGGCGGCCGGGCGTGGTGCTGGTCACCCACCCCCTCGTGTGCCGTGTCGACCTTCATAGGTGCTCGCTAACGGCACTTGCCCCTACAGTCTGTTAAGGCTATACGGGGGATCTTTGTTGTTGTCTTTGTGTGGGGAGCGGTGGCTCAGTGGTTAGCGTGCTGGGTTACAAACCTGACGACCCGAGTTCGAATCCCGCTCACGGCCAACACCAGTGAGGATTTTCTGAACCGTTCCTGGGCCTCCCCTAGGTCGACTCAGCTTCAAATGAGTACCTAGTGCAGTGTGTAAACATCGCCACTAGGGAGACAAAGGCGGCCGGGCGTGGTGCTGGTCACCCACCTCCTCGTGTGCCGTGCCGCCCTCCATAGGTGCTCGCAAACGGCACTTGACCCTACAGTCTGTTAAGGCTATACGGGGGATCTTTATCTTTGTGTGGGGAGTGGTGGTGGAGTGGTGGTAGAGTGGTGGTAGAGCGGTTAGCGCGCTGCGCTACGATCCCGGCGACCGGAGTCCGATTCCCCCTCACGGCCGCTACCACCAATGATTTTATGAAACGCGGTTAATGAGCCGTGTCGAGCGCTCTCCCGATCTCCTTCGCGACGTTTCGCCTCCCGCGTTGGAGGTATCGTCAGACCTTCTGCTTCCAGCGTGGGAGGCGACACGGCGCGAGGGAGAGCGCTCAGTGACACGGCTATCCCGAAAGAGCAGCTCTGAAGAGCTACCGGAACTTTACACTCACGACTGGCCAAGGCTACACGGGGGGTGTTTGTGTGCAGCGTTTCGCGCAGCTTGAGACGGGGTAGACAGACGTCGCTTTTTGCTCGTCTCTCGAAAGCGAATCCTTCGCCTGTCCGCAACCTTGCCTTCAGAGAGGGCGGCAAGGCGGTGGTAACATCCGCGCCTCACACAAACGATGGTCCTGCCCGAGGCGGTTCGATCCCCGCCTCGGGCGCCTTTCCGTGTGGCGTTTGTGTGCTCTTGTCCCCTGTTCTGCGTGGGTTTCCTCCGGGTTCTCCGGATCCCTCGCACGACTAAAGCGCACGAATTAATTAGTTGGACGATAACATCCTGATATGATAATGTATCGGGCACGGTGGCGTAGCGGTGAGTAGCGCTGCTGCCGCACAGCCACAAGGACCCTGGTTCGACTCCCGGCTCTTTCTGCGTGGAGTTTGCATGTTCTCCCCGTGTCGGCGTGGGCTTTCGCCGGGTACTGCGGTTTCCTCCCACAGTTCAAAGACGTGTTGCTGCCTAGGTTAATTGTCCTGACTAAATTGCTCCCTTTGCCTTGAGATGTTGTAAATTTGTTACCCCTCCCTGCTGGACAACTGTTAAAAAATTAGCTACATAGCTCATGCTTACAGCCCAGCTAAAATAAAAACTGACTGACTAATATTTCGGAGGCAGTGTCTGGCGAGTTGGCGCCGGCTAACTGCTTGGCTTTACTCCACCCCTCCCCCGCAGGTTACACGAGTCCTGAGTCGTTCTCTCTTCGCATTAATACCTTAAAATTGTAACAAATATACGCGCATTATAAATTGTATTTATTAACATTATAGGAATATGACAAATACAAAGATCTCCCGCTGCAGAATATAGCATCAACAGACTGGTGGGCCAAGTATTGCGAGCGACTAGTAGCGCCTATGAAGGTGGCGCACGGAATGAGTGGTGTGGTCAGCACCACGCCCGGCCGCCTTTGTCCCCGTAGTGGCAATCTCCACACACCACACTAGCAACTCGATTGAGGCTCACTCGACTAAGAGATGGCCCAGGACATGTTTTAAAAAATCCTCACTGGTGTTGGTGGCCGTGGGCGGGAATCAAACTCGGATTGCCCTGTTTGTAGGGCAGCGCGCTAACCGGTACACCAACGCTCCCCAAACTCTCACAAAGATCCCCCGTATAGCCTTAACAGACTGTAGGGTCAAATGCCGTTAGCGAGTAGCACCTATGAAAGCCGACACGGCACACACACAAGACACAAAGGCGCTGCATGCCTCTTTCTAATTGTCGCGTCCTAAAGTAACCGCGTGATAGAGGAGAGGTCACGGTCTATAACCCCCCTTTCCCCCCCATTGATTGTTCGTAATGGACAGACACACACTGCACCGCCAAGCCGCGGAACTCGGTTCGATACCAAGCCACACGCTACGAGCTTTCAGCCAGAACAATGTTGACTATAACGTTCATTCATTCATTATGTTACGTTACGTGTGTATATGTTTGTACATAAGTCTCCCCCTCTTGCTCACCCTCCCTCCCTGTCTCCCTCCGTGTTTGTCTTTAAGCAAGTGACGGCAATCTTAGGGGACGCTGGCAGATTTTTGCCGCTTTTAAGATCGCCTGTTTCACGACCTTTCAGTGTATTCAAAGCAGCCTTAATCATTTAATCTTAGTTGCTTTGGTTTTTATCAGTTTTTTTCTGTCGTAGTTAACATGCCGTTCTCTCCACGGGCCTTGTGCAGCGCTTTGTGACCCTCGGGTGAAAGGCGCTCTATAAAATGCTATTATTATTATGAGTCCCGGCTTAATCCTGTAAACTTGTAAAGGGTCGCGAGGGGGTGGAACCCATCCCGGCAGACACAGGGCGCAAGGCAGGGCTAGGCCCCGGATATGATGCCAGTCCAACACAGGACCCTCTACAGCAGGGGTATGCAACTATTTTTTTCACAAGGGCCAGTTCCAGAAAAAATAACCATAGGCCCACAAACTGGCGGCATGGTGGCGCGGTGAGTAGCGCTAGCCGCCTCACAGCAAGAATTCCCGGGTTCGAATCCCGGCTTAGGTGCCTTTCTGTGTGGAGTTTGCATGTTCTCCCCGTGTCTGCGTGGGGTTTCGTCAGCCACTCAGGTTTCCTCCCACGTTCCAATGGCATGCTGCTGCATCGGTTAATTGGCCTGCTGACTACATTTTCCCTCGGTGCCCTTTGATGGACAGGCGTCCCATCCTTTGTATAACCCTGCCTTGCGCCCTGTGTCTGCCGGGATAGGCTCCGGCTCACCGCAACCCTGTACAGGTTTAAGCGGCTTCTGACGATGATGATGATGAGGGCCACAAACTGGTCACGACACCCACTCCCTCTGCACATCCTCCCTCTCCTTGCAGTCACACACAACATGTACAATAGGCTATAGCGCTATAGGCTTGCGTACAAATACACGTGTATTTTCCAATTTATTTGATTGACTTTTGATTGATTTTTTTGCTCTATCACACACATACGTGAAGGATTTAAACCCCGGAACCCTCAGTGCAAACATGCATAGATATATGCATACAAACACTTGCTCTATCTATCTATCTATATAAAATCGTAAGCCCTTTTATAATCCCCAGTCCGGATAAGCGGTCCTGTTGCCCTTGTTCGGGACATACTCCGCCAAATCGCAACCAAATCGCACGGGACCTTCAGAGGACGCCACTCGGTCCTAGAGGGGTTTCTGGCGCCTTAACGCGCGCCGAGAGGCCAACCCCGCCGTCCTATACCACTTTGTCTCGGTCCCCTCAGCGTACCATACGCGGCACCGCCATTGCTATCAGTCCCGCAGCTATTACAATACCCGGTCCGGATAAGCACCGCCGCCGCGATTACAATTCACAGTTCGGATAAGCACCGCCCCCGGCAATTACAATCCCCAGTTACGATAAGGGGCGCCTCGATTACTATCCCCAGTTACGATCAAATTTACCCAGGCAACGCCGGGTCGCCCCACCTAGTTATATATATATAGTGCCACCTCGGCATAGAAATGTGGGCTTTCCATTCGTGGGTCAGAAAGACACGTTGGTGAGTCTGGCTCAGTAGGTTAATGTTACAACCACTCACTCGCCACACACTAACTCACCACTTACTCACCATCCACTCACCACGCACTTGCCACTCAACCGCCACACACTCATTCAGCACTCACTCAGTCACTACTTGTCGCCACTCACCACCCGCCCGACCTTTTTCACTTAACGGAGCATGCTCTCAATAGCCAGTGATGCAGAGGTATGCGTTCAGGGTTCGGACCAGGGTCAGGGCCGTGCGGTTTCCTAAGTGGTCGGAAGAATATATCCTACCTCCCTCCATCCTTGTTTTTATTCCGAGAGAGATGTCTCTGCAGTCCGCCCCCCCCCCCACATTTGTATTGATGACAACTCACAACCAGCACCTTCCTTGGACTCAAACTCCAAACCCCCTTCTCACCCCCCTCCTCCCTACGACCTGTGACCCAGCTGAGCGTCACGGAGACTGACCCCGGCTCCACTCAATCAACCCAGCGCTCGTCCATTCATCCATCTATTGTCAGAAACCGCTTAATCCTGTACTGGGTCGCGGTGAGCCAGAGCCTATCTAGGCAGACACAATGTGCAAGGCAGGGCTATACCAAGGATGGGATGCCAGTACATCACAGGGCACCGGGGTCAATTTAGTCAGATGGCCAATTAACCTATGCAGCATGTCTTTGGACTGTGGGAGGAAACCGGAGTGCCCGGCGAAAACCCACGCGAACACGGGGAGAACATGCAAACGCCACACAGAAAGGCCGGGATTCGAACCCGGGGCTTTTTGCTGTGAGGCGGCAGCGCTACTCACCGCGCCACCGTTCCGCCCCCACCATCATCATCATCTCTATTGTAATTATTTTCAGTGTTAGAAACAGGAGCCAGCGTCGTATGGCAGGAATCCCGCATCCAGAGCTTGCAAGCTCACTGGCTATTTCTGCTGTAATAACAAACACCCATCGCCCCCCCCCCCACACAAACAAAACAAACAACCGTCTTTCGCCACTAAGTGGCGGTGACGTCACCACGTCGCCTGTGCCAGGCCACATGCACCCCGAGGCCACGTGAAGTGTCGAAGGCTCGTCGACAGGAGGTCACAGGACAGACCCAGGTGTCATGGGCTGCCAGACTGAGATGACCGGCAGATGCTCCACCTGAGCTCCCTACTGTGCCAACTTGCTGTGCTTTGGCCGCTCGGCGCTCGGCTCGCTGTTGTGAGCGTCGCTCCTCCGCCCTCCGTTGTTGCTGGAGGGCGACTGCCACCAACTGCCCAGTAGCGTCCTTCACGAACCTCCTCCACAGAGGTCGATCTTGACACCGCCGGTACCAGTTTTCAGCAAGTCCACCCAGCTCCAGATCCTCCTGTGCCGCATCGGTCCATCTCTTCTCCAGCCCGTGCCGCGCCCGTTTAGCCCCCTCTATCCGACCAAACAGCAGTTGCTTGGGCATGCGATGGCTGGGCATGCTGGGCACACACGCAGTAGGATGGCTGGGCACACACGCAGTAGGAGCTCACAGCATCATAACAACGTGTCTCACTAACGCCACGTGTCCTCCTCCTCGTCGTGTCTCTCGTGTCGAGGTTTGTTGGTACAGGTGTGTAGAACCTGAGTGTTAATCCTGTTCCAACACTCGCCTCTCTCTCGGTCTAATGAGGCTGTGTGGAGGGGGGGGGGGTGTCTCCAAATTACCCACGGTGGATTGTGCGTGAACGGGGACCACTGGGGGGCAAGCGGCGCTCGCTCGCCTTTGCAGCCCGAAGTGCATTACCTATTGGTGGAATTGAATTGCAAGTACTGTGTGTGTACATACAGTGCGGCACGGTGGCGCGTTGAGGCGCGCTGCCGCCTCACAGCAAAATATGAAGGGGTCCGATTCCCGGCTCGGGTAGCTGTGTGGAGGTTGCCTGTTCTCCCCGTGTCCGCGTGGGTTTTCGCCGGGCACTCCGGTTTCCTCTTACAGTCCAAAGACATGCTTGCTGCATAGGTTAATTGGCCTGCGGACTTAATTGCTCCCGGTGCCCTGTGCTGGACTGGCGTCCCATCTTGTGCGCTGTGTCTGCCGGGATAGGCTCCGGCTCAGCGCGACCCTGTTTCGGATTAAGAGGTTTCCGATAATGGATGGATGGCGGCTGTTGTTTGTGGGTGGTGGAAACTCGCACCGGGCTGCAAATGCGGCGGAGACCGCGTTGCGTCCGCGTATTCGCGCCTGGTTTCACGAAGAGCCGTGAGGTAATTAATGACACTTCCCGCCAATTTGACCGCAAATAGTTCCGTGTTGTGGTTGCGACTTTTAACCGTTAGCGGGCAATCGTTAAACAGATTTAAGGTGTTGGCAAAGAGGGGGGCCGTAGGGGTTAGTGGGTGTGTTGACTATGTGGGGGGGCATGGCGGTGAATTGTCGCCTCTCACGCCGCACTACTGTGACTCATTCACACAGACGCGTGACTTCTACGGTGGCCAGATCTGCGCCTCCTCACAGAAAGAAGGTCCTGCCCGAGGCGGTTCGACTCCCGTCTCTAACCTTGGCTCCTATTTCTAACACTGGATCCTACCTCTAACGCTGGCTCCAGTCTCTGACGCTGGCTCCTATATCCAACACTGCCCCTATCTTTACCCCTACCAGCTACCAGGGTGTCCATGCAGTGGCAACATCCGCGCCTTCTCACAGAGCGAAGGTCCGACCTGAGGCGGTTCGATTCCCGCCTCGGGCGACTTTGTGGAGTTGGTGTGTTCTCTCACCCTGTTCTGCGTGGGTTTCCTCCGGGTTCTCCGGTTCCCTCCCATAACAAAAAAAGCACATTAATTGGCCGATAACAATATATGGGACGCAGTGTCTGGCAAATATTGGCGCCGGCTAACCGCGTGGCTGCCGTCCCCTCGCGTCTTCGAATCGTTCTCTCTTTAAACGAATACTTTCGAGACGCGGCCCAGTTATGCATTGAACCGGGTGGGAACCCATTTAGATGCACCACCGGCGCTACGAACCCGGCGACCCGAGTGCGATTCCCGCTCACGGCCACCAACACCAGTGACGATTATCTGAAACAGTCCTGGGCGTTCCCTAGGTCGGCTAAGCCTCAAATGAGCACAGTACCTGGTCCAATGTGTAAACATCGCCACTCGAGAGACAAAGGCGGCCGGGCGTGATGCTGGCCACCCACCCCCCCGCATGCCATGCCAGCCTTCATACGCACTCGCTAACAGCACTTGCCCCATGAGGCTGTTAAAGGCTATCCGGGGAACTTCACCTTTGCTAGCCTAACCCTGTGTGTACGTGTTTGTGTGTGCTCGCTAACGGCACTTGACCCTACGGTCTGTTCAGGCTATACGGGGGATCTTTGTGTTTGTTGATAGACCGACTGTGTCTATGTCTAGGCGTGTGTGTGTACATGTCAGTCAGTGTGTATGTATGTGTTCCATCCATCCATTTTCAGAAACCGCTTAATCCTGTACAGGGTCGCGGTGAGCCGGAGCCTATCCCGGCAGACACAGGGCGCAAGGCAGGGGTATACCGCACTTGGGGCAATTTCCTCAGTAGGCCAATTAACCTGGCAGCATGTCTTTGGACGGTGGGAGGAAACCGGAGTGCCCGGCGACAACCCACGCGGACCCAGGGAGAACATGCAAAGTCCACACAGAAAGGCACCCGAGCCGCGATTCGAACCCGGGACCTTCTTGCTGTGAGGCGGCAGCGATACCCACTGCGCCACCGTGCCGCCCCATATGTGTATGTTGTGTGGTCTTTATAGGTGCTCGCTAACAGCACTTGACCCAACGGTCTGTTGAGGCTGTACGGGGGATCTTTGTATTTGTTTGTGTGGTGACGTCACATATGTTATTTCTTCCCTCGGAGCCCCTCGGTGAGGAGACGATTCGAGACGAGGCAAGCGAGCAGGTCGGTACGTGTCACCAGCATCATCATCATCAGCACTGACACTATCATCAGCACTGACACTGTCATCAGCACTGACACTGTCATCATCAGCACTGACTATCATCATCAGTACTATCATCATCATCAGAGGGGGTCAAGGTAGAAGCGTTCACGTCGCGACCCCTGTCAGGTAATACTTGGTGTTGCCTGCGAATTCTACCAAACACTTCAAAGCCAAGCTGAAAGACAATGATGTCCAGAAGCTGCCCATCGTGCTTTGAAGAATCGCAAAGAAGAAGATCATCATCAGTACTATCATCAGCACAATCATTACCATCAGCACTATCATCATCAGCACCGACACTGTCATCATCAGCAATTACACTGATGGTTGCTCTTCAGAGCTGTTCTTTCGGGATAGCCGCGTCGAGCGCTCTCTCTCGCGACGTTTCGTCTCCCACGTTAGAAGCATCATGTGACACGGCTATCCCGAAAGAACAGCTGGTAAGAGCAACCATCATCAGCACTGACACTGATCATCAGCACTAATGCCATTATTTATCGTTTTTTTCTTTCGTTGTTGACATAATAATAATAATAGCATTTATAGAGCGCCTTTTTGCCGTTCTCGTCGCGGCCCTTGTGCAGCGCTTTGTGACCCTCGGGTGAAAGGCGCTATGTAAGTTGATATTATTATTATCATCATTACTAATACAAGCACCATCACCACCACAATCACTATTACAACCACCATCACGTTACAATTATCATCACAATCATCACCATCATCAGGTGCGTTTCGCGCGTATACAGGTGAGTACAGGTGTGTCCACGTGGAACACCAGCACGTTTCTCGATTGTAATTGTTAAAAAAATCAGTTGCCGGGCCCAGGCCCATAGTTTGGAAACCGCCAAGTGGCCAGAAACTTCGCAGCAAATACGAAAGTTGCAACAGCTAGGCGTTCGACGGGCCTTGTTATTTGACCCCCCCCCCCCCCCCCCCCCCNCCCCCCCCCCACGACCCCCAACTTAGCTTAACTTGTAAATATAAAAATTGTTAGTATTTCGTTTTTTATCCTAGTAACTTTAAACCCTTGCTGTTGTGTTCCAGTCCTTGTATATGCCAAAAACCGGGGTCTGAGAGAAACGACAGTTTGATCCTCTATATGTCCTGTACATTTGGCAGAATTGACAATAAAGTTGAATTGAATTGAACGCACACTTACCTGTGGGCAGGTGAGAGCGCGAACCCCACCACCTCCTCCTCCTCGTTCTCCACTTGGCCTTCGCCTCCTCCTCTTCCTCCATGACTCCACCGCGCTCCGGCCTCCTCCGCTGGGCCGCGCTCACCGCCTCCTGCCTCCCGCTACTCCTTCCGCGTCTGGGTTCGATCCCGGCTGCCGCTGACAATGCAGCCCCAGGTTTAGGCAGGGACCTGAGTGAGCTCCGGGGCCCCCACGCCGGCCTGGGGCCCCCGAGGCTGTCCCTCTCTGCCCGGGAAGCTCAGGTGAGCAAGCACAGGTCACGTGTTAAGATTCGAAGCTCCTCCCCCCCAATCCCCTTCGACCCATTGAGCGATTTTGGCCTGAATATTCGAATCTCAGCTCGGGTGCCTTTCTGTGTGGAATTTGCATGTTCTCCCCGTGGCCGTGTGGCACTCCGGTTTCCTCCCGCAGTCCAAACACATGCTGCTGCATAGGTTAATTGGCCTGCGGACTAAATTAACCCCGGTGCCCTGTGATGGACTGACGTCCCATCCTGGGTATAGCCCTGCCTTAATAATAATAATAATAGCATTTATATAGCGCCTTTCACCCGAGGGTCACAAAGCGCTGCACAAAGCTGCCTTGTGCCCTGTGTCTGCCGGGATAGGCTCCTGCTCTCCGCAACCTTGTACAAGGTTGAGCAGTTTCTGAGAATGGATGGATGGTACACGTGTTGTGTGCGTGGACACGTGATCAGTGGACACGTGACCAGTGGACACGTGATCAGTGGACACGCGCTCCACGCTGAGATCCGTGGTCTCCAACCTTTCTAAAAACAAGATTACTTTTAGAGTATAAATGCAACACAAGATCTACCCTTTAAAATGATACTTTACTAAACCCCAAAAATGTACGAGATGCATAGCACTCACATGTTTTTAGTGTGACACCTGTGCGTGCTGCACACTATCTCTAGCAGCTTGCAATTGCCAGTTTTAAATACAACTACCGTACAGAATCTTGGCTTTTCTCAATCTGTCTCTATGTATTTTTTCAGTGTCGAGATAGATTGTTCAAGCCTCTCAGTCGTTCCCTTTTCGAATGACTACCTTGGAAATTGAATGAATATGTTCAACGAGTTATACATTGTATTTATTATTATTTTTGTGACATTTTGACAAGGGCACCCGCGATTTCATCCGACACCTATCTGAGTAGATATTCCTGGCGCGCTACGGCTGGCTGGACCCCGCATCGTGGGGATGGCCCTCGGGCCGAGAGGGTCCTCCGGCGGGCCCCTGGGAGGAGCCGGACCTGACCGAGCCCGTCCCAGACGAACTCCCGGTGGAGCCCGATTCGGGCCCCGATTCCGGCCCTGTCCAGGGCCTGAACTCCCCGCGTCTCGACCCCGAGGCGGGCGGTTGGGGACCCCAACCAGGGCTTGAGCCGGGACCCGGGGAGCAAGTCCCGCGGGGCGAGGCCGGGGAGCAAGGGCCGCTGCTGGGCCCAGCTGTGGCCGAGGCCCTGCGGAGATTCCAGGCGGCCCACGGGCTGGAGGCCACGGGGCTCCTAAACTCTGAGACCAGGGAGGCCATGAGCCAGCCACGGTGCGGCCTTCCCGATAGAGAGGCCGGGGAGCCCGCAGGTGATGGGCGTGGGGTTACTACCTCTGACTTTCAAAATACCGGGACACCACGGATATACACCGGGACACCAGAGCCATAATCCGGGACACCAGAGGTGTAAACACACTCGTGCTGTAACGCTGCCTAATGTTACACTCGCAGCAGTGATTCTGATCTACAGTGGTAGAACATAATTGCGTGCTTGTTGTGTCGCTCCCCGGGTACTTTTTGCTGTAATAAAGAACATCTGCCGTAGTTCAGAACCTTCGATGTTGCAGGACGTGATGATGATGATATTGATCGTGCGTTTGGTAACTCCTTGAAATCGCTGGATCTGCTCACATCGATGTTCCTCCCTTCTCGCTGCAGATCAATTTGGGACCTCAATCTCCTACACCACAGCAACCGCCGTCACCACCAACACCGTCACCGCCACACCACCTGCTCCCTCAACCACAAAGAAGTCGACCGTGCCACCCACCACCTCCACCACCTTCACCGATTCCTCCACAGCACCTTCCTCTATGCTGCCTACCTCCACCTCCACCACAACCTCCACTGTCAGCACCACCTTCGCGTCCCCACCGCGCGCCACCACGACCACCGGCCCCATCACCGCCACCTCCCGCTCCAGCCCCACCAGCACTACCATCATCACCATCACCATCAACACCAAAGCCATAACCACTAACATCACCCCCAACTTCAACACAACCACTCACACCACTGCAAACACTGTCACCGACACATCACCTCTCTTCATCACCACCAGCAGCACTTCCAAGCCACTTCTCTCCACCATCACCACTAGCACCACCACGGCAGCCAACCACAATCTCACGGCCACTAACGGAAGGCACACTCAGCTCCCAACCACACCTGTCGCGCCAAACACTCAAGCCGTGGATACCACCACGTCCACCTCCACCACCTCCTCCATCAGCCCCACCACGACCACCACCACCTCCATCAGCCCTACCACCACCTCCACCACCTCCTCCATCAGCCCCACCACTTCCGCCACCTCTTCCATCAGCCCTACCACCACCTCCACCACCACCACCACATCCATCAGCCCTGACACCACCACCACCTACTCCATCAAACCTCGCGGCTCCCGCACCACCGGCCGGCCACGGCGGCGGCATCCCGGCCTCCCGTCACGTCACAAACGCAGCATCCCCCGCCGCCTGCGCGAGTCCGACACCCGTCACCGCCGCGATCTGGGCACGCGGCCCGGTCAGCGCGGCCCTCCCGACATCCCTCCTGGCGTCCCCCCCGTCGGGCCCCCAGTGGTCTCCGCCGTCGGGGCCGCGCGGGCGGAGGATCCGGGTCCCGCGGGCGCGTCGTCGCGGCGCGTGCTCCGCTGGCGGCTGCTTGGCGAGGGCCTGAGCGCCCGGCTGAGTGTGGCGGAGCAGCGCGCCGTGGTGCGCCTTGCGTTCCGCATGTGGAGCGAGGTGGCGCCCATCGTCTTCAGGGAGGACGTCGCGTCTCCGCCCGGCGACCTGGACGTGCGGCTGGGCTTCGGCACGGGTGAGGGGGGGTCCGACCTGGACGGTGCCGGCAGAAGGTGCCGGTAGAAGGTCGGGGTCGCTGTGGGTTGTCGCGGTGCGGCGTATGGGGGTGGGGTTAATATAATAATATTATTAGTATTTTATAGCGCGCCTTTCACCCGAGGGTCACAGCGCTGCACAACGACAGAAAAAAAACAACTAATAAAAAACAAAGCAACAAAAATGATTAAGGCTGCTTCGAATACACTGAAAGGTCGTGAAACTAGCAATCTTAAGAGCGGCAAAAATCTGCCAGCGTCCCCTAAGATGGCCGTCACTTCCTTAAAGACAAACACGGAGGGAGACAGGGAGGGGAATTGATTAATTAATTTGTCACTCAGCCACTTAGAGAGAGAGACTCATAGGGATACATAGAGACTCATAGAGACACATAGAGAGGGAAAAGGAGAGAGAGGGGGGAGGGAGACGGGGAGGGAGAGGGAGAGAACAGCGAAACCCGCGAGTCGATCGGACGTTCGGTCGCTAAGATACGGAGATTCATTAATTAATTAGTCTTCCAAAGACTCCAATGTTAAAGTCTCCCATAGACTCCAATGTTAAAGTGCCCCATAGATCCCAATGTAAAATCTTCCCATAGACTCCAATGTTAAAGTGTCCCATAGACGCAAATGTCAAATCTTCCTATAGAGAGAGGGAGAGAGAGAGAGGGAGAGAACGGCGAAACCTGCGAGTCGATCGGACGCTCTGTCGCCGAGATACAGAGATTTCATTAATTAGTCTTCCATAGACTCCAATGTTAAATTTTCCTATAGAGAGAGGGAGAGAGAGCAAGAGGGAGAGAACTGTGAAAATGGCGAGTCGATCGGACGTTCGGTCACAGAGATACGGAGATAAAGTCAATTAATTAATTATTTGGTCACTCGGTCAGTCAATCATAGAATCAGTTAATTATATATTCAATCAGTCACTGAGGCAATCACCCATAACATAACATAACAACCGTCTTTCGCCACTAAGTGGTGGTGACGTCACCACGTCGCCTGTGCCAGGCCATATGCACCTTGAGGCCACGTGAAGTGTCGAAGGCCCGTCGACAGGAGGTC